>JAWWMK010029592.1:0-14514 GCA_035047105.1 Galeopsomyia nigrocyanea
TAGCTTTGGCAGTTGTGTCGAGAGTTCGACTTTCTACTAATAACCATTCGATGTAATTAAGATTAAAGCAAAAAACGGATCGGAGAGAGAGAGAGAGAGAGAGAGAGAGAGATACTTTAAATAAATATCGTCGAAGCTTTTTTTAGAAAGTCGACAACGTATCTAATCTAATTCTCACTTTAGGTTTTGGTTACGTAGAAAAAGAAAAAGACAGAAGAAAGAAAATTAGCATTACAAATTAGAAACATAAGCGAAAACAAAAAAAAATTGGCAACAAAACACGGATGTTGTGACACTCGTTTTAACTATTACGACAATCGGGAAGTTTGAACAGTGAGAAATGTGTGTTTAAAATACACATCTATCGTCTATTTTCGAATGCGTTATATTAATTCCGATGATACGAATCAGTCCAAAAGCCAAAAACGTATATAATATACGCGGCATGTATTATTGAGGTCGCAAAACGCAATTAAACACGACATCATTATACTGAAATGACGTTGACTGACTTAAAAATAAAGCACGTAAAATCAATTATAATTTCGAAAAATAAACAACGAAAGATTATACTTTCTCGAAAAATCGATAACGATCGTTGACGTTTCAAGCAAATTAAGCGCGTGTAAAGTGACAATTTATTCTAAAAGTGTAACGAAGGTGATTTAGCTTTTTTGCGCGGAGGGTGGAGGACGGTTTTAGACCATAGCGTCAATAACTCAACAGTAGCAGCAGTCCGACACGACACGACACGAGAGAGAGAGAGAGTTTATTCCTTTATGCAACACAATTCTCGCCGAGCTGTATATTATTACACAAATAGACGAATTAGAACGCACGAAAAATTTTCCAACTCGTTAAAAAACGCGACGCGACGACAAAGTGATTACGCATACAGAAAAAAGCGTTTAACGAGTATATCGATCGACTTTTTTTTTTCTTTTTAAATTGAAATAGTATTTCACTGGTGTTAAGAGGAAGATGGAGCGCAACCTAACCTATAAATTTTTAGAAACCATTATACACGATCAATTTCAAGTTTCTATGAAATGTTGTTACTTCCAATTATTCTTTATATTATTCACCAGGATGGATGACTTCAATAATTGATGAAAAGTGAATATTGAACGAACATCAAACATTTACAAACCCACGCGGCGTAAAGCACTCCCTCAACACGCTATCGTAAATTTCGTTATGTTTGCTTAATATTTAGTTTTTGACAATATTCAGGGTCATCCGCGCTGGACCATGATATAAAGAAGTGCGGATGACTGCAATATTTTATCTAAACTGCAAATTATTGGCGTATAACGAAATTCCCCGAGGTGTAAATCTGCTCCGTCATCCTCTTAATACGTTGCATTAGAAATTGCAAGCACAAGAGAGAGAGAGAGTGCGAAAATGATCAGAGAGTTTGCTACTCGCGGCGATTGTTGCGGAAGTTGTCGCGCAGTTAAATTCACGTCTCGTTAACTTCGTCAAACTCCATGCGTGCGTGTATATCTGCGTTATGTAGTTCTCTCTCTCTCCCTCTCTCACGCGCGCGCGCGTTCGGAAAGTTAACGAAACTGCACACAATATCGAAATAAAAAGATTTTTTTTTTCACGACGAACTAATTATCGAAGTTGCAAATGTATATATACAGGAGATTTCGAAAAGATCGTTTATCCTTCATCGCGAGTTGCTTACGGTATATTATATGCACATCGTAGCACGTAATTGGAATAATAAGAAAAAAAACGTGTACACGTTAGTATTTTACGGCTATACACGTATACGTGTAAGATAATTTGATTACGAGAAGATGATTTTCCAAATAAAACGAAAAGAAAAAAAAAAATCGAAATTTTCCTTTATACCGTTAAAGCCAATACACGATGTTGTGTCTGTGTGGATTAACGATAATAGCAGCGGCGAAGTCGATGACTTCCTGGTTGTTTGCTTCTTTTTATTTTTCTCCTTTCAGCTAATTTGCATGAATATAGAAAATACATCGAGAGCGCGCAAATTGAATTACAAAACCGCGAAGGCAATTACAATTATTAAAATATCCCGCTGAGCGCGTTCGACGTATCTATATACAATATACGAATATGTATGTCGTCGTCCCTCTCTCGCGATTATTACGATCAACGATCGAATAAATTATCGTTTCATCCGCGCGCAAAAAAGCCTCCAATTACTACCAATCACAATCAAAAGCCGTTTCACGTGGTACACGGAACGAAAAGAAAAAAAAATACAGAATTGTTTGACCGTGACCTCGGGTCGCGAACAAGAAAACGCAAATGAAAATAATCTGGCAAATGGGCTTAATATCCCTGATTTACCAAGAGGTAAAAATGAAATGGTGATGGAAGATTTGTTTTCTTTTGCGTTTATGAAATTGATTTGTCTTTTGTATTCCGTCAAGACTTATAAGTTAATGAGGTACGACCTTGTGGATATAATTAGATGAACGGCGGCTAAACGTACTGACATTGTTGTGGGGACTTTCTTTATTGATTGCTCAAACTTTGATAAAACAACGGTTGTTTCTTTGCTGTTATTTTTGTTGGAGTGAAGATGAATTATTAATATTATTTTTCTTCATTCGGTATTCCATTGGATTTTCCGTTATGTGTGTATACATTAAATAAACAATTCAATCGAACGCAATCAAGCGATAAACTCGTTATCCGTAATTGACGTTTGCATTTTATCGAAAAGCATTACACGCGAGAACGATGATAATATTTATTTGTCATTACGGACAAACAAACTTGATTTACGTATTTTAATAACAAACGCGGCGTCAACGAGAGCTTCGATCAATATGATATAAAAGCAGGGAAAATTATATTTTCCAGATAACAGTTTCTGTGTATAATATCGAGTTTTGTCGTCGTCGTCGCTCAGAGAAAGAGCACAAAAGCCAGTAATTGCAAACAATTATCATAATGAGTAAGAGAACGCATTATAAAAAAAAAAGAGAGAAGGAACGCTCACTCGATAAAAAGTACGTAGTCTTGCATTTTCGTAATTATAGACGGTCCCGCGCGTGCGCGCGCAATTATTTACAACTTCCAACAGAGATATATATATATATACAGTAAGCAAAAGCGCAATAAAATAAAAAAAGAGGAGGCGTTCGATTTTTTATTTTTTTTATTTTTACGTTCGTGTCTTTACTATTATTAAACGCAACTTTGTTTCCCTTTATCCTTGATTGCTCCTGCGGAAAAGTAGGTTTTTAGTGCGCAGTTTTATTTTATTTTCTTTTCGCATAAAAAAAAATTACTACACGAGGCAATCGATTCTTATTACCGGGCAAAACACATTATAGGATAGGATTTTCCAAACTCTCAATTAGCCGCACGATTAAGCTTTCGGATAGATTTATTGTTCCTGTAATCAATCGTTATCTCACTGCTCGAAATCGTTCGATCTGACTTTTTTTTTTCGTCGATAAGCGCGTATATACACGACACGCGACAAGCGTGCGGCTAATGACACTTTATGTACTTTTCATGTTGGTAATGCAAGCTTATGCTTCGCCATTCAATTTGCCTTTCTTCATTAAGATTTTGCATCGTTACGTATATATATGTACATAAGTCTGTCAGATAAATCACGTCCAATTATACGTTTCTCTCTCTCTCTCGAGGCTATGAAAATTGTAATCGACAACAATAAAAATAACGACATACCGCAATTAATAATCGACTCGCATTAGGCGAAGAAACAACATTTTTTTTAATTCATCGTTATATATACACGTTTACATTCAATTAAATTGCTCCGTGCTCGCGTTACAGTTTTCGCTGAATAATTGGATTGTTCGTTAGCGCAGGCTGAATGAGAGTAGTAAGCTGTGGGAATCATGACGAGAGAGAGAGAGAGAGAGAGAGAGGGACTGAAAATAAAAAGCAAAACACATACACAACACACGCACACACGCGAAACCTCGTTCATTTAAAAGTAAAAATAAGTCGTCGAGGTAAAAGAGAGGCTTTCTAACAAAAACAACGACTTCACGGTGTTTGCATGTCATTAAATTAAAATCTGGGAGAGCTATGTATATACATGGCAATTTTGTGTAAATGCGTGTGACGTAATATTTATATTCATCATAAACGAATATTTTTCATAGTGCCATTTGCCTTAATTGCCGTGCATGGATTGTTCAAGCCATTTTGCGACACGCTAAACGCTTCCAATTGACCCTTTGACTATATACCCGTAGTTCATTAAAAAAAAACGCTTGTGTTTCGAAAAATATGAATACACATTTATTACGGTAGATACAAAAAAAAAGCACTAAAAAACTTTGTTTTTGCATGAGAATTGGAAAAAATAAAATAAAATTCTCGAATTAATCGTCGTTGTATACGACTTTTTTTTTTTTATTTCCCTTATCAAAAACTCGCGCAACAAATATACGAAAGATTTTACGTTCCATTATACTCTTTTACTGCGAGTACGTTACGATCAATATAAGATATTCCTTTTATCGTCTATAACCAGTTCCCATCCCTCCGTTCGTCGTTCTATTTCAGAAGAGTGCTCCAATATAACATGATGTATGCGGCGAAGACTTATCGTAAAAGAAACGTTTCCTCCTCCCGAAAAGTTTTTCTTTATTAAAAATTCGAAACGACTTTGTGTATCACATGCGAGTTAGAACTTGTAAACGTTGCGGAATTTCTTGTTTTTTTTTTAAGTTCTTGCAAACTATTGATCGCAAGCTCGTGTGTATATAATTGTATTGCGAAAGGAATTCAAAGTAAATGCGATTGTAGCAATAACAATGTTGTTTCGCGCGATTTATGAAACTGTGTATTATGAAATGTGCAATGATTTATTTCTGCAACATTTTAATACGCGGGAGAGAAGATGAGAATGTTCTTGATTGTTCGTGAAAATAAAGAAGCGTTGTCATAATGATTCGCGTTGCTCAATTAAGGGAGTTTGTTAAATAAAAAGTAAGGATAACGGTAAATTAAGTTAGTTTTATCACGTTTTATTTTTCTTTTGCAGACCACACACACAAACTGTGCTGTGCAGTGTAGGCCAAAGTGAAATCAAAAAGTACAGACAAAAGAGAAAGGAAACTCATGCATATAAGTGTAATATACCTGCGGCATCGTGAATAAGTTCCTAAATTAGTTTTTCAACTTTTGCTTTCGTTGAGTTTATTAAAAAAAAATGAAAAGAAGAAGTGTGCCAACACAACCGAGAGAATTGCAATTAGAAAAGTTTTCAATCAAGTTTTTGTTTTGTGTTTTTTTTCCCACGCTCGCTAAATTTATTTGAAAAACAATTTCATGCTACAATTACGAATTTAAAAGCTATTACGACGAAAATTGAAGATCCGTTGATTAATCGACTCTACATAAATTGCACGAAAAATTTCGAAAGATGACACGGTCGATGATGACGATGAAGAAGATACAAAAAAAAAACAACAACGAAAGCAATTTCACGCGGGCAAATTAATAAATAAGTATAGTCGTGTAAAATGAGATTTTAAACAGTTCTCTTCCCTTCCACCCTCCTGCAGAAGAAATACCGCGAAGAGAAGCAAATTTGACACTTGGAAGATCGAGTTAGGGGGGGGAAGGTTGTGAGTTATCGATTAGCGATTATCATAAATTACTCGCTCCGCACTTTTACCCCGGGTATACGAACGATTAGTATATAGTCGGAGCAAATTCTCCGGCGAGATGATTTTTTTTTTCGCACTAAAAAAAATCCTTTTTGGTTTTTTTTATTTTTTTTTTTTGCGCGTGCGAAACGCGGATGTGTACGTGTGATTTGATGGATAGCTCTGGCGAGATAAAAATTTTTTATGTGTGTCAGAGTTCTAAATCGGGAACTGTCAAGGTTTCTTTATGATGCAAATAAATTGTGGCAGTTCTGTTCGGCTTTTTTTTTCGATAGCGCTGCTGCCACACTCGATTACAATAAAAATGCAATAAATATTAGTTTCGCAAACTTACGCGACCAGTTTTATAATGTCAGAGAGAGAGATAAAACGGGTAACTCACCTGAAACAGAAAAGAAAAAAGAGAAAAGTTAAAAAAATAAATTGAACTCGTTCGTTCGTTTTTTTCGTAATTTTTCAAAGTGAAATTTCGCAGTCTAAATTCAAATGGCTTCTACCATAACGACATTTAGAGGAAGAAGGAATTTCACTTTGAAGAATTTCGAGAGTTTGATGATGGATCGAAACGACGCGACGCGACGCGCGCGTGCACGCTCATGAATATGTATTATTTTTAATTTTAATACTACAATGAAATTTATGGATGAGTTATGCATTTATGCATTAAAACCGCTTGCAAGCCTCTTTCACTACCTTCGCTATTACATTTTTCAGCTGAGAAGACGGAAATGCCAAGCGCGAATCCATAAATAATATTCTATATCTCTCTTTTTTCTCTTTAAAAAACCCCACAACTCGAATAAAATAGGCCAAACCAATCGATAAGATATGTGACGTGGGTAGTATAAATCTATTTTTAACACGCAATTTTTTTTTCACAAAGTCCAACGACAAAGATGAAAAAAAAAGAAATTCGTTATCGATCGCTAGACCCACACACACATACACAGTAGATTGATCATTCAAACACACACACACACACACACACACACACACACACACACACACACACACAGAGCTCTCTAATCCGACATAAAACAAATATCTCACAAATCGAATCTTCTTCGGGGCAATATCGAGCCAATTTATCAGACGTTGCGTTATTTTCATTAATTTTCTCATCTTCGCTGTGTGTATATGTGTTCTCTCTCCCCTTCCCCCTTCTCTCTCAGCACTTATCCCCCGATGGGATCGCAAGAGGAGAGAGAGAGAGAGAGAGAGAGAGAGAAAATCCCCTTCGCAATAAACGAAAAATCTTCTCTTGTCGCTAATACTCGCCTCGTCGATTTTTCAAGCGGCCTTTTAAAATTTTACCGTGTATAATATATGTCGCAATCGTCAGCCTTTTGTTGTTGTTTCTTGTTTTTGGTTTTATCGCTAATCGTCGAAAATTTTCGTCATCGTTCTTTTTTTTTTATTGCCATTGCGTCAATCTCTTTCATTGTTAGCATTATCTCTTTCGAGTAATTTTTTTTCTTTTTTCTTACTCTTGATCCTTATCGAAACGCTACGAGTGAATTTTACGAGCCGAGATAAAATTACATCAAAGCCGTTTTTCAACACACATACACACACACCAACAAACAAACAATGAGGTACTTTTATTCCTTCGAGAAAAAAAAAAGAAGAAAACGAAGAAAACAGTTTGAAGTTGAAAATTTATCGTTCCTTTTATACAATAATCATACATGCATACGGCCATTAAAGTATCAAAGTACATAAAGAAAATGTACGCGACGTGTCGCGCGAAGGGGGATTATCTTTCGTATATCTCTCTCTCCCGCGACGTAACAGTGCATCCTTCTCACATACACTGTTACATCATAAAATAAAAGCTCAGTGGAAATGATAAAAGAGAGGGAGGGAAAGAGAGAGAGAAGACGCATAGCACGCACACGATAAATTCCAATATATGACGAGGCTTTCGCAAGATAACCATCTTCTCGCCGATGACGCATTGTTGCTAAAAAAAACAAAAAAAGAAGAAGAAGAAATGAATAAAATATTTGCAACGTGAATCATCGACGAGATATCTATCGACATCTTTCATTTTACACAATTAAAATGAAACAAAAAAAAAAGGAAAGAAAGAAAGAAGGGACGTTCTGCTCGGATTAACGGCCTCCGCCAGGAAGCAAGTTTTCGTTTCACCTGTCGACGAGACGACGCGACGCGCTTCGTTGAACCTTCGTTTCATATAATTTTTTTTTCTTCTTCTCTTTTTCAAAAGAAGGTCCTCCAATCCGCGTCAGTGACTTGGGGCTCTCGGTCTACTTTCACTTTTTTTTCCTCGCTTTTAATTTCATTTTTCGGCGCGTTGTCGAGGTCATTGCTTTTTTACATTGTTTCTTTCGCGCATCCTGCTCTAATTAGAAACTGGTTTTCGTTCGTGTGTACGGTGAAAGTTATCGTTGGAATTGCATCATGAATGTGAAAGAGGATCATCGAGCAAGCGATTACGAAGGTGTGTATTTTGCACGAACACATGAAAATAAAACAAACAAATATAAATCAACGTTTTAAACAGATTGGCTTCTTTTTTTTTTGGTTTTATATCTACACAGCTTGAATCACGAGAAAGATAAAATATATTACACTCACGCACATTCAGAGTTGCATTTGCCCACACACGACGCGCGGACGCTAAGGAAAAAAAAAGGTCAACGAGCAAAAATAGAATTCTCTCGTCGTTCGTCGACGAATCCTATTTTAATCGTTAGAAAGAAAAAGATAGAAAAATACGGAACATTATTTTTTTTTCCACGTCGACTGTATATAGGAATTATGAGGAATCGATTGTACAATACGGTTCGTCAAAATCTAGGCTAGCTTGCGGTATTGACAAAACGTCGTTACATAGAAGAGAGAGAGAGAGAATCATAAAGTTGAACGAACTCGCGAGGTAAAAAAAAACAATTTTTTATACCTCTCGGTGTATCAGAGAAAAAAAAACAGCAACAACGAGCGATATAAGTACGCACGTACGTATGCATTATATATAGAGAAACAGGAAGGAGTTGTACATTGAACGATTGAGGGGCGGAGAGAAAGAGAGAGAGAAAAAGAGTATAATAGAGTAGTTTGATTGATTGGCGAGTTTATTGCTATGGATAGTCGTTGCTGGCTTCGATTATTTATGTACAAACCAGATGCACCGTCTTCTAATACTACAGAAGAGGGGAAAAAAGTAACGAGGAAGAGTTGTAATTCAAAGCAAATACGAAAAAATAAACTATACGTTGCGAAACTTTGTGAGAAAGAGAGGAAACTTTAATGATAAGGGAGCTACGATAACAGTCGGTTGTAAAATATTCAGGATGTCACTTATATATCCTCTGTAGATAAAAAAAAAGAAAGACAATTATTTGAAGAATGCGGTTGGGTAACGTAATTAAAAAAAAAGAAAAAAAGAAAAAGTCGCCTTCGAAATATAAAACTGCGAATTGGAATTGTTTTCCTCGTAGGTTTTAAAGTGGTTTCCAACTGCAAACCGGAACCAAGTCGATGCCCTCGACTTCTCTTCTTTTTTTTTTGTTACAGTCGACTCCTGTAATTTTTCAATCTGTTTCAAAGAGTTTGCATTGTGTGTGTCTCTCTCTCTCTCTAAAAAAAGGGCCTCGTTATATGGCGATCTCTTTTCTTCTTTTTTTTTTCGCGTGTTGGTGGGGAGAAGAAAGAATGGATGTAACCGGTAATTACGGTATTCGAATTGAATGAGAGACAAACAAAAAAAAAAAAGAAGGGCTTCACTGGAAATAGTCGTTATTTTCGATGCTTGTGGGAAGGCTAAAATAAAACATGCGTGTGTGTGGATTCATCAGAGACGACGATATAAATAAAAAAAAAAAAAAAATTCGTTCGCTCTGAAATTACAGAGTATATATAATCTCTCTCTCGTTAATTCGAGCAAACTCATCAAGGATATTAATTCAACTCTCAAACGCGAAAATTTTCAATATTCTCTGCGTCGTCGTATCAATATTTGCCTTTAATCGAGATGAAGAGATGTAGGAGGGGGGTCATGAAAGTTGAATTTGCATAACGAAATTTCAAATCTTTCCAATTCCCTTTGAGAGCAGCATAGTAAATTAATAGCTTTTCGAGATATCATTAGTCCACACGGTAAAACAACATTCCGCACGAGCGTAACGCGCAGCGAATTGATTGCATAAAGGGGGACACGATATTAATCGAGAGAAAGATAGCTAACAAAAAGTTCGGATCTTTTTTTTTTACGTTTGGAATGCAAAGAGTGTTGTTCAAAATTTGCGTAATTATCGTTGTTGTTGTGTCGGATAAACATGCTAATTTTTCACGTTTCAACGCTTTTATCGTTAAGGAAAGGAGAGATAATGAAAAAAGCAATAATGTTTACCTTTTTAAAATAACCTGCCTTTTGCATTTACATTTAAAATGGTTGCGCGTTGCAGCTGCTCTTTCTCTCTCCAAGAGAGAGAGAGAGAGAGAGAGAGGATGAATGGATTTTTTCGAGGACGTCAGTTCATCCGTTCGAATTCAACGTTCCTTTTTATTTATTCTAGGCTTCGACAAAGAATACACACACATAAAAATGAGATGTATGACTTTGGTTAACGAATATAAATGACTTTTCCCTTTCTTTGTTACGTCAATCGCGAATAAATTGTTTTTTTTTTCTTTAACGGTCTGTCATTTCAAAAAAAAAAAAAAAATTGTATAATTACAACTTGGGTAAAGAGGAAAAAAAGAAATTTGTAATTCCAAACAAACAAGTAGATCATAAAGCAAACTAGTTATCTTACACTCCGTGTTCCCCGAAATTTACCGTTCGCAGCAAACAATGCTTTTTTTTTAAAAAAGCGCCAACTTGGCAATAAAACTCAAATAATACGATTCTAGAGAAAAGAGAATGAAAAAAAAAAATCTGCCGAGAATAATGAGCAGTATTTTCATGCTACTCTCTTTTTTTCTCAACAAACTCTCCGTTCGACGAAAATAAAAAAAAAGCCAAAGAGCAACGCGTAAAATTGCAGTGGAAGTACCAAGAGAGAGAAAGAGGCAATATTCCTTTTTTTCACCCAGTTTGTAATTTAGTCGAAAAACTTTTGCTCGGCAATTAAAGTTTCGTTCGGCATTCAAATTTTTCACGCGCGACTTAGGAATGCGAGCAAAAGGAAAGAAAGACTATCGAGGGGTTAGAAAGAAAGAAAGGAGAGAAAAAAAAGAATACATATTTAGAAATGAAGTTCTTTTAAGTAACAGCAGCAGCAGTCACTGGAAGATGAGCAGAAGAAGAAGAAGAAGCGGGCAGCAGGCCAAAGCTATAATTTCACAATGGACTCTCTCTCTCTCTCTCTCTCTCCCTTCAGGCTTCTCTCTCTCTCCGATTATTATAGTCGAGCAGGTAGAATCGAAAAGCCTTTGTGGAGCCCCCAGTATATTCGAAAAAGAGATGCATTGTGACGACGACGACGAAAGAGAGAGGGAAAATCGTCCCTCTTTTTTTTTTCTCTCTCCCTTTTTTCAAGAAATTACGTAATGTATTATTACCGGGCATAAATATTTATTTACGCCGACAAAAATTTACGAGCGACTGACCCGGAACGAATTTTTATTATTACTCTCCGAAGAAGAAGAAGAAGCATCGATTACAATTTTGCCTTTTCTTCTTTTTTTTTAACGACTGTGAGAAACATTTAGTAATTTTCTTTTTCTTTTTTTACGATTCACCTCGAAAACATTGTATCGTATATTGTCAATTAACGTTTCGTTCCCTCGGATATCTTAATTCGCGCTGTTTACACGACACGTCGTTAAACTTAAGACGTCGAGATTATCTCTCTCTCTGTCTCACGCGTGACGATACACGATTTAATGATGCAAAAAAACAAAAGAAGAAGAAGAAGAAACGAGTCTTGAGATTCTTATATTGCTTAATTATTCATCCGCCGAGAGTGGAGGCGTTATGGAATGTTAATAGAAAATCTCTCGCGCGAATGTTTTCCCGCGCGTATAGCGTGTCGTCGATTATTAATTTAAATGTAATTTTCATAAATTACACAACGTCGCGCCTCGCCTCTCCCCTCGCCTATCTTATTAAAAGATTATCGACAAAACACAACTGCGAGGGTGTACACGCGATGTTGATTGCAGTCGATGAAGATTTTTTTTTCAATTTCATCGAAGGAACAAGAAGAAGAAGAAGAAGAACTTTGTACTTTCCGGAGTTTAGAAGGTACATTAAAATTCATAGAAAAAACATGGAGCAATTACACGATAGGCGGTGAGCGAGCGCTCGCGCGAGATATCAGAGAGTGTTAAGTGTGCGTGGAAACAAACTCGCCGGCGTTATTTACGTTCTCTAAGTGCATTAGTCCTCACACTCTCTCACTCTCTCTCTCTCTCTCTCTCTCTCTCTGAAGTGAGATTTTACTCGAGTGGTAAAACGTGTAGTTCATTTGGTTGATTAGATGTGAGAAGTAAAAAAAAAACTCCATCATAATAATTTTGCCTTTTACTTGCGCGCTTGTGCTTCAAAATTCATTATCCAATCGTAAAAGATGAGGATGATAGCTACGGAAAATTTCTCTGAATTCATCCTTTTACGAACGTAGGTATAGTATGTTTTTTTTTTCTTTTTTAACGTGCTGTCGTTGATTAAGGACTCACTGATTAAAATTACAATGTAAATGACGACGACCGGGAGGTACGTAAAGTTTATAGAGCATAGATTAAAAAGCAATTTTCGTTTTATATACACGCAAGAGAGAAAAAAAATTATGCAGTCTCTCTCTCTCCTCCCTAACCCCCCATAAATATGCCCCGTAAAGATGATGAATTTTTTTTTTTTTCGACCTCCCCTCTTCCTCTTCCTTTTCTTCTTCCGCCATCTTTGCGAACTCGCTCGCAAAACTATTTTTATAACCCGGCAATTAAAAGTGACACTCGCGCTCGCGAACGGCGAGCCGTAGAGTAATGGATGTTCTAATAGAACTTCGAAGTCATAATTGCCGCCATTAGTTTGGATTAAAAAGTAACCGTTATTCATTGGCTCTCTCACCCACACACAAACACACACACACGCGCGTGTGAGAAAAAACAATTTATCTTTGCGAGAGAGAAAAAAAGATATTGCAACGAAACGCCATAAATGTACATCGTCATTTTCGAGGAAAAACCAAAATGGTTACACGAGCGCGGACTGTAATTTAACGTTTTCCCCTCTCTCTCTCTCTCTCTCTCTCTCTCTCTTTCTCGGAGGGAGAGAGAGAGAAAAAAGCACAGCGTTACCCGTAAATTTTTTAACGCCTGAAATAAAGGCCTTTACGATGGGCATTCTGCAATTTTTAATGCAATATTTTAACGCCGAGGAAATGGAGGTTCTGTACTGGTAGAAACGAAACGAAAAAAAAAAATAAAGTTTACTTTGACGACCATGCGTGCGTGTGTGTGTGAGTGTGTGTGTGAGACTCTCTTGTAACGAGAGATCACTAAATTCCTTGTTAGGTTAAGGGTAGCTATTCGGCAAATGCATATAGGGTTGTATTATTATACAGTATAAATTCCAAGTCGAATGGGTTGTAGATCTACAGTTAAGATTGTAAATGCAACTACATATTGCGAATTCCGCTCGAGAATAGTAATATCTATTTTTAATTTTCTTCCATTCATTCCTCTTCTTCGTGTGCGAATCATAAATATCATTTGAAATATCGCGCGTTTACACAGCCTCCCAATCATATTAGAGAGAGGGAGAGAGAGCACGCACGTCGTAATTCATTTTCTATAACAACATTTCGCGCGAAGTAGAATGTATTTCCAAAGCCGTTTTAAAGTTTGTACTCCATTTAAATACATTAGTCATGCGCCAAGATTAGATTCTCTCTCTCTCTCTCTCTCTCTCTCTCTCTCTCTCTCTCTCTCTCTCTCCGTGCACATGTTTGAGATTTGGATCCAAGCAGGTATATATATGGTCACATCTGGACACAAGCCCTTCAGTGTGTGTGTGTGTGTGTGTGTGTGTGTGTTTCAAAGCCATGAGAAAAAAAATAAGATTTATGCTCCCGAGAGACTCCCAGGATATAGTAATACAAATTTATTACCCCTAGTCCAATATGTTTAAAAAAAAAAGAAAGAGTGTCTGTGTGTATGTGTACGTGTGTGTATGTGTATACTTTTCCATTCGACCGCGTGCGCGCCGTTGCTTTATTTGTACAGTGGAACGTCGAAATACACACTTTGATGTATTTTTAAAAATTATTATTCGCCCGCCTGCCTGCCAGCCAGCCAGCCAGCCGCGAAAAAAAAAGCGAAGAATAAATGTTTGCCCTCGTAAATTCCCAAAACGTCGTTATTCAAATTTTTAAACAAAGTATATGTATGTTGTTCTTTTTTTTTCAACCGCGCGCGAGGTATTTCCCATTTTCGCGTGTATAATGTTTTGCAATTCAATGGGCGCATTAAAGAGAGAGGGGGTTCCAATCTGCATGGGATGTAATTTTGTGCGTGTGTGTGTGTGTGTGTGTGTGTGTGTGTGTGTGTGTGTATGTGTGTGTGTGTGTGTGTGTGTGTGTGTGTATGTGTGTGTGTGTGTGTGTGTGTGTGTGTGTCCATTTTAATAACTCTTTCGCCGACGCGCTTGATTGAGTCGCGAAATATAAAACGGAATTGCATTATATTTCGAAAAAAAAAGTGTGCGCGCGTGTGTTTTATTTACGTAAAACTTGATTAAGAGGAATTCGAATTGACTGCATGGAAGCCCTTTCACTTAATTAGCGCGCGTTGTGCTCTGACCTAACCTCGATAGCACGACAGAGAGAGAGAGAGAGAGAGAGAGAGAGAGAGAGAGAGAGAGAGAGAGAGAGAGAGAGAGAGAGAGAGAGAG
>JAWWMK010029603.1:0-14506 GCA_035047105.1 Galeopsomyia nigrocyanea
AGATTGAGAAAATCGCATCCCCAAGAGCGTGCACCCCTTTTGAAAATTCGTCCCAACTTTCTCGAATTGTGGCATTTATTTTGTAGATTTGCTCATATAGAAAAAATAATAATAAGTTTTCTCAAATTAAAGTTAAGTGTTTCACCTTATATTTTTTATTTCTAGGTACGGTGGTCCCGGCAGTTCGCGATAGCGATGATTTGTGCGATTTCGATGGTGACGGTTCGGATTGTAGAAAAGATTGTGGAAATAACGTAGCATGATGCATGTATGCTAATCCTACTGAAATATCTGCTAGTTGTGTTTGCCGTCTCAATATCTAAACCTTTCATTATAATTGAACTATATCTATTGAAAAATAATGGTTGTTTATAACATCAATAGATTTATGGATGTACTATTTCTTTTTAATTTTGAAATCAATTTTGTAAAACAATAATTGTTTGTAAAATATTATGTTTTTAAATGGATTTTATTTGAAATAAAATTCTCTTTGAATCGAAACTTTTGTGCTTTTTTATTTTGAGTCTATATATGTTTCGGAATTCATTAAATGCCAAAACATTAGAAAACATTTCTTTAGGTTTTTATTGTTTTTCGAGGTGAAAATGCGTGCTTCGTGCATTGCCATTTTGGTGTTCCCGCACGTAATTCCGGCATATGAGCCTTTTATTATGAATGAACTTATCTAGAAAAAATGATAATTGTTTATTGCATAAATAGATTTGTGGTCTTACTCTTTCTTATGATATTAAGAATAAATTGTGTAAATGTAATATTGTTTATGAAAATTTACGTTTTCTTTCAAATGTATCTGTTATAGACATTATATTTTCTTTTACTCGGAACCTACGAGTATTATTTTTCCGCTTTCATTAATTTATAAAATATTAGAAAACATTTTTTGTAAATACGTGTTTTCTGTATTGCCAGTTTTCTGTTTTCCCAGGTAGAAAAAAATATTGCAAAAATTAAACAATATTGATACGCTATCAAACTATTTTTTCCGTGCTACAGCCATTACAATAATTTTTGGGGTCAACAATTTATTAATTATTTTTCTGTTCCTAATTAACACACCCGTTCAAAAGATAGTTAACGCCACTTTATTAGAACAAAAATATTTGGTAACCCAGAAAATTGATGTAAGTACATACGAATAAGAATATTAATGGCGTAGCTAAGGCCCATAGCATGAATATGTTAGCTTTGAGAACTAGTATAGATAAAGCCAAAAATAAGACCATATATTTTCCAAGCTTCTCGGGAATATGGTCGTATACAATAAAAATACTCAAATAAAGTTGAGTTTTCTTCTTTTAAAAAAATAATTGTCCAACATGATTGTGAGGTCACGTTGATTAAGTTTTTGAGGGGACACATTCGGCCGCGTCAATAATTATACCTTGATATATTTTTTTTTATTTAATGCAAATTATTTTGATAGTACAACACGAACGGTCAATGAAACCGCTTCTTTTTATTTCGTACATGATGTGGACAATAACATTAGTCAATTCATGAATTGCGGTGAACAACTGGAATGTGTACGAACTCGGCCGGCAAACAATCGCATTGATCCTGACCGAAGATTCCGCCATCAATGCATCTTGCAAGAGGGCTGCTGCATTGATCTTTGCACTGTTGATCGCCGTTGTAGCCGCAGCGGGCCATCGCATCTAAAAAAAAGTATATAACACAATTGACTTTTCATTCGATTTTTTTATGGTTTTATAAAATTACTTATGGTATAATATTGCCATACAACATGATACGTTCAAACATTTTTATCTATTGTCACAGGTGACTGGTCGACTATAAAAACCATATTTCTTTTTTTTTTTAACTCAAAATTCTAATTCCTGTAGAGCTTTGAAAGGATGCAATTTTCGTTAAACGTGTCAGATTTGCAATTTCATTAGGTTTGAGTTTTCATGTATTGTTATATTTTAAAATCTCCACAAGGGTCGGAATTTCGATTAGAAAAAAAGTTTCCCGACGCATTTTGAGCCATAGAATTTGATTCTGAAGTATATTAACGCCATCATTTCTCGTTTTCTATTAAATTACATAAAATCATGAAAATTTACGTTTTTTTTTTTCGATAATTTTTAGAGCTTCTTTAAGCGAGAAAAGGGCGTAATAACCATTTTGTTGTGATCAGCCCAAGTTCTCTTTTGATTCTGCATGTGAAATGCAATATGTAGAAATGGCTCAAGCAAGAGCATGCACCAAATTTGAAAATTTAATAAAACTTTCTCGAATAAAACAACTGAGTAAAATATTACAAAAAAATATGAATATACCGTAAATGCTGATCAGCAAGATGGTACAGATAATGAGTAGCTTATACATCGTTGTTTTTCCCAGTTTCACAGTGTTACCGTCGTTGATTAGGCTTCAATGAACTAAATACACTGAGACTACATCATTTAATTGCGCTTTTTTATACTGCTCTATTTGGCTCATACTTCGATATTTTTGAAAAAAGTGGGCGTTTCAGATTACTTATCACATTTGTACAAATTAACCAATTTTTATATTTAGCGATATCCGGCCTTCTTCTTCTTTTGCAGGAAACACATTATAATTATTACTACACTATACAATGATAACAGTACGGTGCGTTCTTCTATAAATTTCGATATTTAAAAAAAAGAGTATATGACAGTTCGTTTATCATTTTTTGGGTAATTAAAAAGTTTTGCCAAGGTAACTTTTAACAAGGACCTTATCACCACTTCCGGAAAGATTATATTCTCATTATTGAAATTTTTTTGCAATGATTATAGTAAATAATTGGAGCAAAATTGATCTCTCAATTGCAAGGGGAAACGATTCGCAAGTTAAAAACAACACTCTTTCGTAAACTTCAGCTAAGATTTTAAAAAATCAATGCAGTTACTTATTTAGAAAATATGAAGTAGGAGGACCGCCACTAAGATTTCAAACAGCCATAACTTTTTACGGCAAGCGAAATTATGAACCCTTGTGGTCTTATTTTAGAGCTGCCGATTTTTTGTACAAATACCGAAACACAAATATGTAAGAACTTGAAAATTCGAAAAAAAAACCATTTAGTTTGACCAGTTGTCATACCTGATAACTGGCAATTTTTAGATCATTTTTTGAATCAATGTTTATTAATAGATAAGACGTTACGATTTATTTTATAGTATGTCTTCATAATAATGATGATATCCAAACTTATCTTTCGGTAACTAACAGTATTTTCATTTGCCAAAATACTTTCGTCTTAAAGTGGCGTTATTAGGTATAATCTGCACTGTTGTCCACCAAAAAATTTTCTTTGTTACTGAAAGTTAGATATAGTTAGAATACAAAGCTAAAATAATTTCCGTTAATTACGTTATTTCTCGAAAATCAAAGATACATAAACAATAAATATAATTTTTTTTAATTTTTCAAAATTTACTGCACTTTGTAGAGATAAAACAGCCATATGATATTCTTGGTTAATTTCCCTACCATCAACGTAGTCGTATTGTAAATAATGAGATAGATAATGTGAAACATGCTGTGAACCAAATAAATATATCTCATATTGATAAATTGGAGCGATGCGATGCTATGGAAAAAATTCCGTTCCAACTACTTATTATTTGTATAATGACGGAATTAACATAATTTACATGCAATAGATGTGCAATTTAAGATGTGAAGTATAATTCGAGTGCATCTTGAGCGAAGGGAGTTTCGTAGGTTGCAAAGCTTGGCTGCATAATAAAAAAACAGCGGTTCACAGAGTTTAGCAGTATTCAAAGAGCTTTTCAGTAGGTATCGATATGCACAAGGTTGCTGTTGTCGATTGCAATTGGTTGATGAACAATTGATCGCCACAAGAAAGCAAACGATTGTTACAAATATATTGTTAAATAGTACAGTAACGAAAGTAAAAGCATCATAATCATTTATCCTCTTTGCTGCGAGAAATTCGGTAATCAGTTCGCCATATTTCATTCGTGTAAACTTTACAACATTTTTTACAAAATCAAATAAATTATACGACATTCCTTAATTTATGGATAATTTGTGGTACAAATATTTCTTAAATTTAAAATGTAATTTTGATGCGTGTTTGTTCAATAGTTTAAAAGAATTAATGAAATAGTGCCCTATATTTCGCAATGTTCAAATAATTAAAGTGGTTTTCTAAATATAATGCATGCCTTTATTATAGATTCGAATTTTTCAAAATACATAAAAATCAATAACTTTGCTGATGCTTGAATATTCCTCACTGCAGGAATTAGCAGATGGAAAATCCATCGTAATACATTTACCCATTTTGATTTGTTGAACGAAAATCCGGAATCACAGATACTCGGTCTTCGTCCGCTTTTATAAATGACTTGAAAAAATGTAGAATTTATATCATTCGATAATATGGAATTTAGAATAACAGGTTCACATTTAACGGATTGAAATACAAAGGAATATGGTTCTGGCTTTATGCGTGACGGGCCGTATTTTTGTGTACCTTTACTGTAATTTTTTAAATGATTAAATTTCAGGAGATTATTTCATAAACTATCTCGAACTTTAAAGTCCAACCAAGTATACTGAATCATATTCTGGTCCGATTCCTGGGCATGTGAAAATTTTCAGAAATGAATTTTTCACCGCGATTCTGATGGTTCGGATTCCACCTTAAACTGCAGATCCAGTCATGATGCATATAAAAAGACTTTGCCTCCCGCACTCTTGAAAAAGTGGTGGGGGAGACTAGTCTGCATGCCTCTCATGACTATAGGGAACCAAGCCTACGTACAGGTACCTCGTGTACCTCTGCAGACTTCGAAATGAACTTAGTCTTGAAGTAACAATAACAATAACAATATTAAAAAAAAAAAGAAAAATTCTGAGTAATGTTGATAAACTCTTCACGAATTGTGATGAGTGTCATCCTCAGTTGTAAATGTTGAAATAAATCGATTGAAGAATCAAAACAACATGGCGATCTGATGAGGGCAAAGGTTTTCAGGTGGAAGAAAATAAGCAAAAATTCTGTTTTGCGACGTTTCGTCGGCTACGATTTGATCACCAAATCGTTTTGATTTTTCAATCGACTTATTTCAACATTCTGAGTAATGTTGCAAAAGATATGAACAACGTAAATACTGAGAATTAAAATCGTACAAATAACGACTAGCTTAAACATTATTATTGTCTATTGATTTTGACAACGTTACTTTCACTAATCCACGTCGATGAACCAATTTGCTGACTCTATACGGTTCCACACAATTGCGCTGTTTTATGATATAATCTGTTCGCCCATGTTTCCATATTTTTTATTCAAACGAGGACACGCAAGGCTTCTTATTACTTTTTGGAGTTAAAAGTCTTTTCAAGGTAGTTCAAACACAACTGCAAGACTATTATTTAAATTCACTAGTGAATAACACTTTGAAATTCTTTCTTAAAGCTAGATACGGTGGTAATAGAAACTGAAATTTTCACACACAAAAACAAAAATGATCATAAAGCTAGCATGAATGTGCATCTACCTGTTATTTATAAAATTTCTCAAATTTTCAAACGATTTCATTAATTATTTTTATAAAGCGAGAATTTCTTCTCTTCCGAGTATCACTATGGCTAAATCTCATTAAAAACCCGTTTATGTAAAAATAAAGGTTTTACGAATCGTTTACAAACCCGCGGCATTGTTCTATTCCCAAAAACAATTGTTTTGGGTCCATCAATGTGTTAAGGTCCCTCTGCGCATATATATAGCACACCAAGATGTGAAAATTTGTCTTCTTGATTTTGCCTCACGTAAGTGTAATATCGCGAAAAAAAAGATATGATTCGATAGACTAGTTCAATATAATTGCACTGATTCAAGTTTAGCTCGTTTGGTCAAGCTGATTATTTAAAAATAAATTTTAAAATTTTGCTTTTTTTCGTCAACATTGAGTTTCAATTGTTTAGACAAACTGACAGCTCAATGTTTATGATAGAGAGAAAATTTTCAAAAAATTTTTTTTTAAATAATTGGCTTGGTCAAACGAGCTAAAATTGCATCAATGCAATTGTACAATAATAAACTATCGAATAATCTTCTTTTTTTTTCTGCGATATCTCACTTACTCGAGACGAAATCAGGGAGACAAATGCATATACATTTTTGATGTGCTATATATATATATGTGTGTGCGTGTGTGTGTAGAGGGAACTTAATTATTAACATTTGATAACCCAAGTCTAACCTAGATCCAAACAATGTACGCTCTACAAATAACAAACACTTGCGTATACAAGAAATTGGGTGATGTCGATTTTCGAACAACATTATTAACATGCCATATTACGCTTATGGCATATGTAAATATATATTAAATATAATTCTATGTTAATTTTGAAAACAAGTGGATGAAGCCAAAAACTAGAGCGTCCATTTTCCAAGCTCCTCGGGAGCATGGTCGGATAATATAATACCTTCACGTTATTGCGACACCAATTTTCCTTACTTCCAATGTACCTACCAGAAGAGCTTTGTTGACTTTATATGAGCAATCCTGCAAAAAAATTCTACAATTCGAGAAAGTTTTATTAAATTTTCAAATTGGGTGCACGCTCTTGTTCTAGCCATTTTTATGTAGTATTTGACGTGTAGAATCGAAAAAAAAACTTGGGTCCATCATGACAAATGATTTAGACATCTATTTTACTCTCATAATAGTAGCTCTAAAAATAATCGAAAAAAAAGTACGGAATTTTTTATGTTTTTTGGAATTTGATAGAAAACGAAACATGGTATCAATACTCTGGCTTCAGAATCGATTTCTACAGCTCAAAATAAATTGGGAAGCATTTTTTTCTACTCGAAATTTCGATCCTTGTAGAGCTTTTTAAAGTATAACAATGCATAATATTACAAATCTGACACGTTTAATCAAAGTAGTGTGTTTCTAAAGCTTTAAAAATTTTGAGTTGGAAAAAAATATGATTTCCGACGTATTTTATGCCGTATATAGAATTCGATTCTGGTCGCCCCTTGTAAGTTCTAAGTTCGTTTTCCGTTGTTGCAAGCTCGAAAATGTCATTTATACGGCTTACGAAGTCGCTTATGGCACACTTAATATATTGAAAAGAAATTAGCATCATTCACCATTTTGAATATCTAAGTTTAACAAAAATGTCTGTACGATGTAAAAAGTGGCCTTTCATAAAATTGTTTGAGCTCTTCTTCAAGCTAGCATCTAAAAAAAAAATACATAACACAATTGACTTTTTATTCGATTTTTTAATGGCAATACAGCATGATACGTTCAAACATTTTTGTCTATTTTCACAGCGTGACCGGTCGACTATAAAAACCATTTTTCTTTTTTTTTTAACTCAAAATTCTAATTCCTGTAGAGCTTGGAAAGGAAGCAATTGTCGTTAAACGTGTCAGATTTGCAATTTCAGTAGGTTTGAGTTTTCATGTATTGTTATATTTTAAAATCTCGAAATTTCTAGTGGAAAAAAAAATGATTCCCGACGCATTTTGAGCCATAGAATTTGATTCTGAAGTTATATTAACGCCATCATTTCTCGTTTTCTATTAAATTACATAAAATCATGAAAATTTACGTTCTTTTTTTTCGATAATTTTTAGAGCTTATTCTTTAAGCGAGAAAAGGGTGTCATGTGAAATGCAATATGTAAAAATGGCTCAAGCAAAAGCATGCACCAAATTTGAAAATTTAATAAAATTTTCTCGAATAAAACAATTGAGTAAAATATTGCAAAAAAATATGAACATACCGTAAATGCTGAGCAGCAAGATGGTACAGATAATGAGATAGCTTATACATCATTGTTTTTTAGTTTCACAGTTACCGTCGTTGATTAGGCTTCAATGAACTAAATACACTGAGATTACATCATTTAAGGCCCCCCCGGACATGTAGATAGATATACAAATGCACGTGAAAACAGGCGACCCTTTGCTCCATGATTATTTTTTGATGAAACAATACCTTTCGGTATGTAGTTTGCGCTGAAGCAATTCCGGATATTTTTGTGCAGTCATTTAATCGGAAAAAAAATTAGAAATTGAATAAGAAATCCAGCTGTCATCGACGTAAACAAAACAAATGTGAACGCGTTCTTTGTTTATTATTGATTTTATAACCTGAATTTTGATCGCGACTTTTAGGATGTTTTTCTGATAAAACGGCTGTACATAATCAATCATACAGAACTGCTTTAGCGCAAACTACATACTAAATAGTATTTGTCATAAATCTGTCGAAGTCTAATTTCGTTTCATGAAAGAATAATCATGGAGCAAAGGGTCGCCTGTTTTCACACGTATTTGTATATCTATATACATATCCGGGGGGGGGGGGCCTTAAAATAACGTTAATTAATTGTCTGCTTATCGTATTTCAGTAAATTTACATTAGTCGAAAGTATTTAGTTGTACGACAAGCATCTACTTTAATTTTCGATCATTTTTTTTTTATTTATATTCCAAATTTCCATTCTTTTAAGATCTGGAGTACGAGTAACATCGGCCTAATGTTTTATGTAAGCCGTTTCAGAGGATTTTCGAATATATATGTATATATTTATATGGGTGATTGTATCAATCATCATTCTCGCGACTTCGATCGATTAAAAAAAAAACGAACGAGAAACAAACTTAATCCATCAAGTAACACACATACACACACAGAGTCGAAAGCTCCACCAAGGTCAAACTTTCACCAGCAGCAGATAGCCCCCGCGAAAGGCAGCTCTCGCTTTAGTTGCTCGAAAGTGCCGTTAGATGTCGACGTCTCTCGGAGAGATGGAGAATCCTTACCCTCTCCCCCCACCTTTCGACAACGAACAACAACAATGGCCGACTCAACTTTAAACTCCTCCCACTGGACACGCCCATCAAGTTTGCCTCGTGCACGTTGCCATGGCAACTGTTGTACGCACGCGCAAAACGTGCAGCCATGAACACTCACTCTCCTCCTTTTCCTCCTCTTCTATCTATCTATCTATCTATCTATCCCCACCAATTTTACTTCTCTCGAGTGTGTTTCAATCTTTGGCGGGAAAAGCCAACGCGCGTGTACACTTATGCGTTTGTTTCGTAAGCGCGAAACTTCTACGTAGTGTGTGTGTGTATGTTTGGGAAATCAATTTTTTTTTCTTCTGATGATGAAAAAATAAATGAACGTTTGCTCAATCGCGAGAGATAAATGTGTTTCTTATAAACTTTGAACTCGATACGTCATTGAGATATTATACGTCGTGTGTCGAAAATTGTAGGCGATGACGTATATGAGCAAATCTACAAAAAAAATGCCACAATTCGAGAAAGTTGGGGCGAATTTTCAAAAAGGGTGCACGCTCTTGGGAGATGCGATTTTCTCAATCTATATTACATACAGAACCTAAAAAAAACATGTGCCCATTCCCGAACCGGCGTGTGACAAACTTTTTTCGCGCATAGAAGCTCTAAAAATAATCGAAAAAAACAACGCAATTTTCTGTGGTTATTTGGAATTTCATAGAAAACGGAAAATGATAGAGTTAACCTGACTTCAGAATCGAAATCTGCGGCTCAAAATACATCGAAAACGATGTTTTATTATTTTTTTTTTTTAATAGTCGCAATTCATGTCTTTGTAGAGCCTTTTAAAAAGTAATAACGCATAAAAACTGAAAACTATGCAATTTTCACATGTGTCATGAAATTTTCGTGTTTTCAGAGCTCTATATGGATCGAAATTCAATGTAGAAAAAAAATAAAATATGGTTTTCGACGTATTTTGAGCTGTAGAATTCAGTTCTGAAGTCAGATTAACGCTAACATTTTTAGTTTCTTATAAAATTCCAAAAAACCATAAAAAAACAACAAAACCGCCGATTTTCGTTTTTTTTTTCGATGTCAGAGTTTGCACGTGATTTTGATAGTGTCACACGCAAAAAAGGGGGTGTCACATTTCAGGAGGAAATGGGCAAGAGAATTACGAATCTTTTGATACCTCGTAGAACAGCGTGCACCTAAAATTGAATGACTGCACCCAGTTTGAATATTTGAAAATACTTTCTCGAATTACGGCAGTTTTTTGTAGATTTGCTCATATATTAGGAGAACGAAGCGAAACAGGTGTTTTTTTATTAGAAGCGAAGAATTAAAATTCGGTTGACGCCCTGCATTTTTTTTCTTTACAATGCAAAATGTAACACACGCGCGTGCGTTGCATTAACATTCAAGGTTAAGTCGACGAATGATACAATTTTTTTTAAAATGAAACTTAAAAAAAAAAAAAAGAAAATGAAAGTAAGTCAATGCCAGGCAGCCCTTAAAAAAGCATAGTATACACAACACAAACACGAGGCGCTTCAACCCTTCTCCTTGACGATTTGGTCGTGGTGGTTGGTTAGGTGAGTGTGGAGGGGGCGAGCGAGGAGAGGGATTTTTGGGGCAAGGAACTCGACGACGCGGGTGCATCGCACTTTCCCTACTCCTCCCTCTCCTTCTCCTCCCTACTTGCCTTGCCTGACTGCCACCGGCCGGCCGGCAACATACCAACGCAAAGCCGACGAGATACTGGCATTCCTTATATACTCTTCTTCTCTCTCTCTCTCTCTTTGACCGGACGCCACCTACGACATTTTATACACTTTTTTTTTGTTTTTGGTGGAGAGGTTTTTATTTTTAAATCGGTGTATTGAATATGAAATTTTTAATAAAAATAATTAAGGATTTCTTCGTCTCACCACCCTCGAGCACAAACGTTCGTTAAACCTCCAGCAAAAAAAAATTAAAGGGATGCAAAAAATTCTTAATGATAATTAGCGTGGCGCCAAGAGAGAGAAAAAAAAATCTCGTTAGCGCGCGCTCGCGGAATATAATTACCGCGGATTAAGAAAAAAAAGCCTTCGATGCCCTCGAACGTATAATAGTTCTCGCAACCTTCTTTTCCCTCAAGCTTGGAAACACTTCTGACCTCATTTTTCTCTCTCTCTCTCTTTCTCTCGAAACATTTCCCTAAGGCACAAAAAAAAAAGTATATAAACGTCAAATGTCAATCATATACATTCGAGATTAAACGAAGACTTTTATACGCAAACTGACGATACAACGTTCATTCGCTCGCAATTACACAGATGAACATTGTTACGTAATTTTGCAAGCAAAAAAAAAAGTGGGACGAGTTATTATAAGTCTCTCTAAAAGAAATTTTTTCATTCGAATGAAAGAAAGAAAGAAAGAAGAAGAAAAAAAAAGAGTCAACGACCGACAAATAATCCCGCAATGACATATCAATCAAGCGAGCGAGCGGCGTGCGGCAATTTATTTTTTTATCAAATCGCGTCTTTATATACATGTATTTCTTTCTTTTTTTTTTTCTTATCGTTCGTTGACATGTACGCTCCCTATACCCCTTCCCTCCCCTGACCTCGCTTTTCTCCGTCGTCGTTTGTTTGCCAAGCACTCGTGCGCGGTCTTATTCAAACCTGTGGAATGGCCTATTTTTTCACATCCAAGAAGTGAAGGAAAAAAGAAAAAAAAAAGGTCGCGAAGAGTTTTTGACCCGAAACTGTGTTGACGGTATGGATAAGAGACGGCGACCTCTTTTTTTTCTTCTTCTTCTTTCGAATATTACGTATAGCAATTTTTAAATGAAAAGAATATTCGAAGAGGGAAAGAACGTGATTTTTTTTTCTTTCGCGTGTGTTAAAACTTTCCTCTGCATACTTATCGTTATCTGTAACACTCGAAAGACTTATATGCGTATTATATACAGATAAGGTTATAACGTGGCCCGCTGCTGCTGACGATACAATCAATTTATGTTTTTTTTATATATCTGAACTTTTTTTTTCCTGCAGAATTTTACAGGCTTTTTATTGAGAAATTTTTCGCTTACGGTAATTAAGAGATAAATTTTAATTACTTCGTAAAGGAGGAATATGTACTTATTTATTTTTTTTTTTTAATTTGAACCTGTTTCTTAAAGAAACGTTATATCACACGCAGTAGAATTTTTTTTAAGGATCTCGAAACGGTGCGGACTTTTGCAACGAGCGACAATTTCGTGCTTTCTGATAAATCCCCGCGCACGTATTGTGTACGTCGAATACAGACACACAAACACCGGAACGCGTCAACTGGAAAAAATTCAATTATTTTTACTCAGAGTGGGTGGTACATCTTCGTTGTTTATTTTTTATTAAGGAATTTATTTTAGATGATTTTGTGATTTTATAGATAAAAAGCGGTTTTGATGTGTTTCACTTGTGTTAAAAAAATTGTTTAATAAATAGCCTGATGAGGTCAGTAAAACCATCACTAACAATCTATCAGGAAACATTCAAAAATACTTTACTTTCCTTCATCGAATTATCAATTCCCTCGAATCATATCCAACACTAAAAGTATAATAAAACAATTCTCCCATCGTAAAAACCAATCATCCAAAATCTCAACCTTAAAAAAGAAAAAAAAAGTTAACTCACGCAAAAAAAAAAAAAAAAAAAAAGAACATCGTATCGTTCAATATACACACACAAGCTAGAGGCAAGAGAGGACGACGTGTGCTTCGTGCAGATTGTGTCGGAGTATAACAGTGGTGGGGAGTTTTAAGCGCGAGGCGCGCACGTTTACGACTTGGCGCTCAACTCACACACACACATACACATACATATACGTACACACATACAGAGAGAGACGACCACTATACCGGAAGTTGGAGGCCACCGTCTGACCTTGCGTCGTCGTCGTCGTTCGTATAGTCGTCGTCGTCACTCTTTCTCTCTACTTTTTTTTTTAATCAAAGCATTCTTCTTCTTAAATTTTCGTTTCGCGGAGGAGAGAGAGAGATTAGAGGAGATAATATTGATTTTATTTGGCTTTCGTACATAAGGAGAAGGAAAATTTACGTTTTGTTCGTGTTGCAAGGTTATTACGACCTTGTTCGTTTAAAACACACACACACACACCTGTATAGCTTGGCGAAAACTTTGTTGTGCAAAAGGTCGTAGGAAACTATAGTTGTATGTGTATAAGTAAGAGCGATAAGCAATTTGTTAAAACTGACTTTTCTTTTCTTTTGAAGAATCTTCTACTCTCTTTTTTTTATTCTACATTGTAATTCCATTGATATACAAGGAACATTCAAATACCTCGTAACGAACAATAATTATTCTCCAAAAAAAAAACAAACGAAAAAGATGTAGAACCAATTCCCAAGAGAGTATACATAAAAGCTTCATCACAAAGCCACGCTGAAAATCAACGTCAGGCTTCATAAACGAGAACGACCACGAGATAGAAAAAAAAAATAATAGAAGCTCCAAAAGCAGCGCAATCAAGAAATAATTGTCTTCTTCTCATCCACCTCCTTCTGCTTCTCCTCCTCGTGTTCATTAAAAATTCAAATAAGCTTTCGAAGAAAAAAAAAAATCCGTTGCATTGTTTCTTTCCCTCCACGTGCGAGTGATTTTCATTTTCGAAAGTGAAGCCATCCGACGTTTCGCGATCGATATCACACTATACTCAACCTCGTTTTTTTTTTTCAATCGCACAATTTTGTAAACAAACGGGGAAAAAAGTACGTGCACATATAGGGCGTTGGCGACGTTTCGATGCGATTATATAAAATTATCGATCGCTGCAAATTAAGTACCGAGAGAGAGAAAAAAAACAAGGGTGTGGCAGCAACAGCACATGCGGATTCCGTTTTAATTCAAAAAGTCTCTCTCTCCCCATGAGTGTTGTCGCCGACGGGGGGCGCCACGAAAGGGCACGCGCGAGGTCTTTTTTTTTCCTACAACCACCCCATTGATTAAATAATTAGCCGACACCTCTTTTTAGGGTGTCTGTGTATGTGTGTGTGCGCGCGGAATGCATTTTTTTTGTGATAGTTTTTGAGTTGTTTTGCAGTGAGTTTTTGCGGGGATGGAAATGAAAATGCGATTTGGGTGTGCGTTATTTTTTCATTCATTATTTTAAGCGAAACTGAAGGAAAATACTTGGAACAATTCGCTAAACAGAAAAAAACCACACGTTTTTTTCTTATTTAATAACATCTACCCGAGCCCTCAGCTGATCGTCAATTAAGATATATTTAAATTACAACTTTCGTATATGAAGAAGAATGTAAAAAATATAATCGCGATTAAAAGTAAAATCAGCTGCTAAACATCCCAACGGAAATAAATTAAACGTTTACAATATCAAAAAATCGATCCAATTCTAATTCGAATACGAAAGTAGGTCAAACCGTCTCCCCTTTGTCAAAAAAAAAAAGAGAGCAGTACTGCAACAACCCTCCCGATTCGAAGAAAAATTGCTTCGAACAAACCACACATATACTTAAAACATCCCCCATTCCATTAAAATATTAATGCATACACGACTCGCCGCAATTCCACGTGAATAATTGAAATCATTGTACATATACATATGTCCAATTCCACAAAAAAACTCGATTAATTCGGCACCGGTTCTAAAAAAAGTCAAATTGACTCGACGCTCCTA
>JAWWMK010029614.1:0-14500 GCA_035047105.1 Galeopsomyia nigrocyanea
CCCCCCCCCCCCCCCCCCCCCCCCCCCCCCCCCCCCCCCCCAACACAAAATCGACCTGCGACTTCGTAATACAAGTTGTCCGACTATTTCGTTTTTTTTTTTATTATTTTAGACCGAAGCGAAGTTTCACGAAACCCTGGCGTAAGACTTTCTAACGAGAAAATGGGACAATTTTGCATGTAACTTACACGTTGTGTTGTGTGCGAGCGAAAAAAAAACAACAACTGCGTTATGCACTTTTCTATGTATACACACACACGTCATAACTTTTGTGGTTTTTTCTTTCCTCTATAAATTCACGCGTAGAAAGTCGCATAATAACTCATCGCTCTAGCGATCCAAAAGATACATTTGCAGATATACTTACGAGCACTTTTCCAGTCTGAGTGTCTGCGTGTGTTCGCCAGTGTTGATGATGTACTTCCAGACACCCGAAGCCGCGCGGGCCAGTTGGGGTCTCGCGTATTTCACTTGCGACGGACATGTAAATCCTTCCTCGACGTTCTCCAACGGATACTCGAATTTTCTGCAAAAACACGGAGGATTTTGATTATAGCTGTTTACGTATAGGCCACAAAAAAAAAAGTGGTTTTTGGCTTGACCGAAAAAATTGATTTATGGAAATAAGAGAACGGTACGACTATTTTTTTTATGCTCGACATTCTTGTGTAAATACGTTTGTGAATGAACTGTATTTCATAAGCTGCTCTGGTTTATTTATTTTTTTTTCTTGCGTCTCAGCTTGTTTTTATTTTTACTTTCATGCGAAACGCGCAATAACTCCGTGAGAAGTTATTCGAAAGCAGCAAGCTCTTAGTTGATGGACGGATAAATTATATTTATATTAGAAAATTATATTTTCATATAACCAAGGTTTGAAAATTATAGCAATATTGTAAAAATATGCAGTAATTCACTTTCTCCAATCAACAATTATCTATATATACTTGTGCTCCCATCCTACGCAGATATTATTCACAATTAAATGCTCGACAAAAATTGCAAGGTTTATTGCACATTTAAACCTTCACAGCTACGGTGAATTATGTTAATTCTCCGCGAATTACGTATATAATTCGATCGATCATTTTTATTCGCATATCCGGCGCCGTCGTAGCTGCAATCCGGCATACAGCCAAGTAGAATGGATAAATCGCGTTGGAGGGGTTTAATATACAGTGTCGCGTGGCTTTTATACATCTCGAAAGTGACTCGCGGCTCACCTTTTGATCTCGTTGCTGGTCTCAAAGCGGTTCTCGTATCGCTTGTCGTATCTGTTGTCGTATCTTGTTTTGTAGGATGACTGTGGGATATCATCCTCCTCGTAGACACCGTTGGTGTCTTGAACCTTGAAGTCCGTCAACAGTGCCGTGACCATCTCTTTGTTCTTGCGTATGCTTCGCATTATGGCCTCCCTATGCGATGAGAAAAAAAAAATAACAACTTTATGGAGCACATAGATGATCGTTGTTTGTTCGAGCGATTATTATATATAAAAGCTCGAAAAATCTCCCTCCGTGAAGTGTATTAATGCTCTTGATATAGACTCGTTTTCTTACACGCGCTCATTTTAGAATGCAAGCATATAGTGAAATTGCGGTTTTGAGAGAGAAAAAAGATGTCGATCCGTTCTTTTCATTATCATATCAAGTTCTCTTTGGGTTTGTACAACTTCAGCCTCCGAGATGAATATAGTTTCTCTTGGATTGGTTCACTATGTGTTCTACCGGAAATGACGCTCCTTTTTTTTATTGGCAATCGATTAGAAAATTAATGTTTAATTGTGATTTTTTATCATCCGCCTCTGGTGATACATTCACTTGTCAAAATTCTGTAAATGGGCTTGTCCCGTTGATGTTATAAAAATTAAAAAAAAAATAAAAATTTGTCCCCGAGATAAGTACCAGTTTAAGATTTCTTTGTACAAACGGTTTTTTTTTTAGTTATACAGCATTTGCCAATTAGAAGTGATGTATTTTGACGATTTATTGCAGATTATCAGCATAAACTCGAAAGTGGAATTAACATATTTATATAAATGCAAGAAAACTAAAAAAAGACACCGTTAAAATAAGAGCAAGATGGAGAAGCGCGTATAACAGTTTGAAACGAAAGGCCGCGCTTGCCGTATATGAATAATTTTCGAAATCGATACATAAAGTAGCCTAAATGACGGGCGATAACGTCAACCTGTATAATTAAAATCTCGAAGTAATGTGGCCTATCACGTCCGACATCGAACGTCCGAGCCGAGGTTTATCTTTGCAAAGTAGCAACAAAAATCGATGCACATAGCACTCACGCGTCTATTGCAAGTGAAACTTGTCGATCGCGACCGAAGGTGTTTTCTAAGTCACACGGTAAAAGCGCGCACAGAGTGCAACCAAAACGAGAGAGGGAGAGACAGAAACACGATGTATAGCAAAGTGTCAATACAAATCATATACGTCGAAGCGGTATTTTCTAATCGTACGTACATGGGATAATCGACGGCCTCCAGGCAGACGGTTTTCGAAAAGAAAGTGCACTCGTTCTCCGTCGGTTCTCTTTTCGGTTCCGATGGCCTCCTCGTGGGACGTGTCGCCCGTACCGGTGGTGGCTTATCTGGAAGACAAACAAACAAACCACAAAAAAAAAAATTTACGACTCCATTAAACTTGCACCTGATCTGGTTTTTGTCGTTGCTCTCGTCGCGCGATAGAAAGTGAAAATCCGTACTTTTGTTTTCATTTGAACTCGCGCACTCGGGGTGATTGATTCCGTCGATCGAGTGAAACGTTTTTTTACGATTCGAATCCTGTTTGTCCATTTTTTTTAACGATCAAAAGAGTCAGACGGAAAGAAGAAAAAAAAAAGAATCTTGACGTTTTGCTTTATTAGATTTCATTTCTCAAACAGCTCGGACAGGACTTTATACGACCGAAAGTGTCTAGAAAATTTATACATTTCAATTCGCTCGGCACGTATTTGATCGACGAATAACAAATAGCCAAACATGAAAGTCTTCATCTATCAAAACTCGCCGACTCCAATATCTCATTTCGATGATTATTTAGAATTTGTGAACGCACTACTCAACGAAAAAAAAAAGTATACACACACGGCATAATGAGTCTAATATGAGAAAGTGCGGAGAATCGTTAGATACAAGTGCACGTATAATATTCAGTCTGACCGGATCCTGCTATTTTCCAGTTGAACGGCTAGTAGTATATGTATACCTATATGGATAACACGATGTATACCCTATTGTTTTCCATGTGAAAAGCATACGAGCATTCTGGATCGGAGATATACAAACATATATTCAAGGTCTCTCCGTTCATAAGACTATAATTATGCATTTTACATATCCTTCCTCTCGCGGAATCATAAAAATATCGAACAATCGGTATAATAAAACGTACGCTCACCGTGATAGACATTCCTCCTGTTGAGAATTGATCTTCTGGTGGGCGGTGCATAGTAAGGTCTTCGTCGATATTGTCCAGGCCTCGAATACCTCAATTCCAGTGGCTATAAATAGTTTTTTTTTTCGTTGTTGGTTTTAATTGAACAGGAAGAAAAGAGAGAAAAAAATAATGGAAACGTCAGATGTTCATTTTACTCTAAAATCAGTCGGTCAGCCGCGAAACGCGCCAGCGCAGAGAGAAAATGCTCGCCACGCGCTAATTGCCGGTCAGAATGGAAAGTTTTCTTTCGGGCGCGATGTGTGTCGACGATATAAATGCGAATCAACGGACGCGAGTGCGTTCGCGCATCCCCGTCTGCAATGCAGTAGTGTGTGTGTGCGAAAGTTCTTTTTCCGTTCTGCAGTAATAGCAGCGCGGGGATGCCAAAGAGAGACAATGCGTTGCTAGGGAAAAAAAAGAAACACTTCGCAAGACAATGTGATAACGTTCCTTCTACTTCTTCTTTTTCTTCTTCTTCTTCTTCTTTTTTTTTGTCTGCCACGAGTGCGAAATGCCTGACGAGAGGGTTTTGCGTTTATGTTCCATTGTGGGCGCGGACGTGGAGGATTTGTCGGTGTTGTTTCGCTACGCTGACTGGAAGTTGTTGAAATTTATTTGGCAGCTACGTAGGATTCGTAATTGAATTCGTCGGCTTGGGTAAGCGCGTGGACGGCAATGGTGCGCGTAAAAAAAATTGTTATTAAAATTTATTATCTTATTTTTCCGATTGTATTGTAAACTTTTAGTTTTATATTTGATTCTTTTCATCAGAGCTTAGACATCATAATTTTTCAATAAAAAACTTTTAATTATCTATTAAATGTCGACCAACTGGTAATAGATAAGTATGATTACTGTTACATCACTTTAGGATATTACGTTCGCGTCGTACTGCATTGCCTTTATCTTCAAAATTCATCGACCACACTTTTTATCAAACTTAATCAATCAGATCCGGTACCTTTTTTTTTCCTATAAGAAAACCCCCCACAGAAAAAAGAGTCGTAAGAAAGCTGATCGTCATCCGAAAGACACGATTAATCCAAGTAAATACGTTTACCCTACTTTACACGCACGACGATTTTGAAAATCCTTTTCCCGCGTGGATCTCCATTGCTTTTCTAATTTCCGGTTCTCTCTTTCAACTAATGAAACACACACTCGCAAGCAGGGTGTAGCGATGAAGAGAAAAAAAAAGCGTGTAAGCTTTACGCTCCTAACGACACGTAATAAAGGCCCGAAAGTAGTACAACGACTGGCGCTCGTTTAATAAGCGCCCGGAGTACGAAAAAAAGTGAAATTTCCGTCTTCCTCTTTTTATTTTTCTTTTCTTTCTCTCTGTCTCCCGAATAATCGAGCTAATGACTCCTCGACGAGGAAAGAAAGGAGCGGTATTAAGGATATAAAATTATTTGGACGTTTAATTGCCGCCGGCTCGTAAATACAACATTATCGTGTGCGTCGCGTCACGGTGCAGGGAGGAGCATTACAAACTGGTCGCGCGCGACGCGCGTGGAGAGAAAGGACTTTCTATCGGGGCAAACAGGTGCTGCAATTAGCCGGCTATTTGTAGCATCTTACGCGTGTTCGTTATTCGATCGTATATGTGTGTGTGAGCGCGTGTGTCCCCATACTATAACAACGTGTCAGGTATTCGATTACTCTCCTCTCGCGATCGAGTATATTGATTTAACGTTTAATCACCTCGGATGATCGACTCTCAACACACATACTTTGGAGTGAAAGAAAAAAAAAAGAACAGCACCGAATATATAGTTTCACAACTTCAGGCGATGCGAGTAGTGTATAAGTACACAATAAAGCACGCCGTAAAACAACGAGAGATATTTTACGTAAACGTTGTGATTTTCCCTCCCTCGAGATATATAGGAGTTTCGAGCGCATAACAGTAATACGGAAAAAGCCCGCAGGACGACCGCTCGACGCTCAAGTAGTAGCTTATTAAAATTAGCAATAAGGATGTTGGAAATATAAAAGGATGAAAAAAAAACGAACCTCCGGCAAAGCTTCGGGCTTGTCATCATCAAGCTGATCCGTGGAGTTTTCGCGTGCTGTACGTGACGACGGCTCCGTTGAATTGTCGTTGTTGTTGTTGGCGGCCGGCTCGACCTGTGCATTTTTTTCCATTACCGATCTTTGCGGTCGCCACGCGCGCAGCCGCTTTATCGGCACCACCGGGCCGTACAACTGCAGCTGGCGCTTTTTCGCCGGCGCCTTTGGTACCTTTTGCCAGCCGTTCAGAGATTCGAGTTTTACTAATTTTGAGACTTTTTTTTTTATTTTTTGCTTTTTTGTTTGTTTTTGTTTTGTTTTGTTTAGTTGCTGATGGAAAGCTCTTTTTTTTCTAGCCGTTATAAGATGCGTATACGTTATGATTCGAGAGATAGAGATGAATAATATAATTGTTATATTAATTGTGCAGATTCTCAGCTTCTTTTTTTTTTGTGCTGTAAGTTATTTGCTTCATTTACGCGTGTCACATTTATTGCTAATTAATGTACGTTATTAGAATATATCGATTTACTGTAGTTAGTAAAGTATATACCAAAAAGTATGTTTTGCACTAATGAAAAATTGCAAAATGTCATTGTAAGTGACAAATTTTTCGATTACATGATACTTGTTATGAAATACAATGGCAAACAAATTACTTCCATGCAACGTAAATGATTTCAGAAAAGATTTTAATCTTATAGGCCCAAATAATGAGAACAAATTAAAAATTTACTCGAATCCCTGACTTTCATTTGATACGACAGATTGAGCTATAAAAGTCAGCCAACTTTCGGATCTTAATTAAATTTGTGAAAAAAGTTTTACAGTTCACTGAGCAATGAAAAAAAAATTTCAATTACCGGTATTGCAACAATAAAACTGTTGTAATAAAAAAAAGAAAAACATTCGTTCACAATCAACAGAATAATTATATTTTAGTCAAATGATGAACGACGTACTGCTCGATATGTTAAAAATTTAGTATGACAGCGAGAATAAAAAAAAAGGTAATGATTGTCGATTAAAATAAACGGATAAGCATATATTGTTAATACACAACCGTTAAGAATGTCGACTATGCAGCTATATAAATTATGTTTAATGCATCATTCTGCCCTGGCAATGCTATCGAACCAGAATGACTGACTTGTACATGCTTCATGATAAATTCAACGAAAGCGTCTAATACAATATGCATAATGATATCCAAACTCACGGTAGGCACGTTCTCTTGAATCTCGGTTAACTTGTCCTCAAGACTCGCATTCAGATCCACCCTCAAAGGCGCCAAAATTTCTTCGGGCTCCTCTTCGTCTTCCTCCTCGATCTCCAGATCGACGTCATCTTCAACCCTCGCGTTTTCCTCAGCAGATCCGACGCTCAGCGATACAACGAGCGTCTACGCGAAAATAAAAACGCACCCAGAGGAAGAAAAAAAAATTGTGATTAGAAAAAAGAAGAAGAAGATTATGATGATGACGAGGAACAAGTTTAACACTGGGAGAAAGTCCGAGACGCGTGTAAAAAAAATGAAGAAAAAAAAATCGAATCGCTGACCCAGTGGCTTTAGCCGTTAAAAGATTTCACTCGCACTAACTCGGCTCTCTCGCGGACGCGCGAAATTACCAGGAAAATGAGACCGGCGACAGAGGATATCCTCATGCTGAGAAGACGGCACTGATGGCAGAAGCTCGTTGTCGACTAGCGCGCAGCATTCGACTCTAAGATGAACTCCAGGCAGAAGAGAAGTGTCGACGACTTGTTTGACGACGTGTGCGTTTTTGTAGGTCAGAAAAAAAAAACGTCCTCGCGTGCGCAGCGCTTCTGCTCGGTTCGATGTGTCTCGGACGTGTGGAAGCTGTTTGTAGCCGGAGCAATTCAGCAGCCGCTTGCTGCTCCTGCTGCCTGCTGCTGCTGCGGAGCAGCCGTGACCGAGAAACTTGGAGGTGGAGGGAGTGATACCGCCGGCAGGTGAAAGAGCTACTCTACGCGTAGAGGGAAGTCGGCCACTGGCCCCTCTCTTTCTCTCTCTCTCTCTATTTATGTTTCTTGTGCTCTCTCGCGCGTGCGTGCTTTAATACCAACTTCATCTCTTTCTCTCTTTCGATGTTGCTCTCGTCGTGTCTAATCTCACTACTGGCGCCACGCACTGTTACTTCCTTCCTGTATTGCACTTTTTTTTTCCTCGTTTGAGTCGCGCGCTAATCTGCTACTGATGGCTTCAGGTGCAAAAAAAAGTGAAATTTTTCACGTGACCACTCATCGTCCGTGTAGCCTGATTCGGTTTTTTGGGGCCGCGATTTTTTTTTATTAAAGCCCGTTAAAAGTCTGGTTATTGATTCAGATCGAGTTGACAAGGTGTTTGATTTTTGCCAATTAGGAGCCAATTAAGGCGGGAAAATAACTTTTTTTTTTAATTCTTCTTCTTTTTTCGATTTCGTTGAGTGCGTAGGTATGAAAAAAATTTTTGTACCGTTATATTACCGCGATCGGCCTTTTTCCACCGAACAAAAAATTGTTTTCGTACGAATGATTACCATGTGGTATTTGAATGACAATTGATTTATTGCAAAAAATTTTGTGTTTCATCTTTTTAAATTGTCATGGTTTGACATGCGCTATGGGAAACTTAAAAGTTATTTATTTTTTACATAAGCCATCATTAATTAATTTTGATGGTAACCACCAATAATTTTTTTATAAATACGCATAACTTTTTGTTGGTTATAGTGCAGTAAAAATAATTTAAATGCTTTAGATTGTACTACACTAACAAAAACTATAAAGCTTTATCATTTCCATGGTTTCTATTATAAGATATTCACTTCCTAAAGCTGCTTAAATCCCACATAAACAACTTCCGTGATGACAATTTTACAATAGAACAAGAAGACCTCTAGCTTCTCAAATTCAACTACATATTTTTCAACATGTTAGTAGTTTACAATAAAAGTATTTAGAGTGTTGAAGGATAAAGTAAATGGTAGCCGTTATTGATAATAAATAATTAAGGGAGCTATATTTCAATAATTCAACAATGGGTACCTCCAAAATGTTAAAATATTTATAGTAATTTGCATAGAGAACACGAATAAGGAAAATTAAACATTGAATACGGCAATAGCTGATTTTTTAAAGTCACTCAATATTTCAACATGGTTGTAAGTAAATTCAAACAATGCTTTTGTGAAAACGCGCGCAGCATCAAACATCATCCGCTTCTGTTTGATTAGACATAAGCAAGCTAATTCTTATGTCTATAGACACTCAACTCGAAACTACTAATCATCCAAAAACTGTATTGTAAATCAAACGATTTAGTAATGAACTGTACGCTCATACGTTAGCTTGCATAAGTGGCGTTTGCAGAATCTTAATGGAAACAATACCACTTCAAAAATGTATACCTTTCTGGCCGTGCATCAAGTATGAGTGAATCTTCCTCTTACGCCAGACGATATATCGTCAAAAAAGTCAAAATACCGTTGCGTAACCATCCCATTCATGTCCCAAAATTTGAATTTCACTTTTTAGCATTATTTACCTATACACTCGATCCTACTCGTAAAAGCACTCCCGCAATTGATGGATTCTCGCTTTAATTATCAAGGTTTTTCTGTGTCTCTTTCCTCAAACTTAAAATTCTTAGACAGATATGCGAGGTATCACGCCTACGCACCTGTTTCCCATCGTCTCATGTTTCAGCGCTCTCGAAACGTTCGTTACTTTAATGCTATATGAGAAAATCTACAAAAAAAATTCCACAATTCGAGAAAGTTGGAGCGAATTTTCAGAAGGGGTGCACGCTCTTGGGGATGCGATTTTCTCAATCTATGTTACATAAAGAACCTAAACAAAACGGTGCCCATTTCTAGCTCTAAAAATAATCGAAAAAAAGAACGCAATTTTCCATGGTTTTTTGGAATTTCATAGAAAACCGAAAATGATAGCGTTAATCTGAATTCAGAATCGAAATCTACGGCTCAAAATACATCGGAAAGCATTTTTTATTTTTTTTCTACTCGCAATTCTTGTCCTTGTAGAGCCTTTTAAAAAATAAGAACGCATAAAAACTCAAATCTATGCAATTTTCACGTGTTTCATGAAATTTTCGTGTTTTCAGAGCGCTACGTGGATCGAAATTCAATGTAGAAAAAAAAAAATATGATTTTCGACGTATTTTGAGCCGTAGAACTCGGTTCTGAAGTCAGATTAACGCTAACATTTTTCGTTTCTTACGAAATTCCAAAAAACCTTAAAAAACAACAAAACCGCAGATTTTCGTTTTTTTTCGATGTCAGAGTTTGCACGTGATTTGGATACTGTCACGCGCACAATAGGGGGTGTCACATTTCAGGAGGAGATGGGCAAGAGAATTACGAATCTTTTGATACCTCGTAGAACAGCGTGCACCTAAAATTGAGAGAGTGCACCCAGTTTGAATATTTGAAAAAACTTTCTCGAATTAAGGCAGTTTTTTTGTAGATTTGCTCATATACCAGCGTCGTCGTTTACGAGCATCTTTATTCGCGTTTGATTTCATTTACGATGATTAGCGAGTCATTGAAAAGTAAGTGAAAAAATTGATATTTTTTTTTGCTTTATGTACAGCTGTAAAAATTTACGAGCGAGTAAAGACTCGCCTTGTTAGCGAGAAAATCGTCGATCAATCATCACTCAGAGGCGTCTATGATTTTTTTTTTCATTCTGTTTCGAGAAAATTGAAGGATGATTGGAAACTGGAACACCACTCGTAAATGAAAAACTTTCTTCGTCTAATTTATAGTTGGTAAAAGACAAAGTGGGACGTACAACGTCGACGTATTGTCAAACAATTAGCCGAGCGAGGGAGAGAAAGATTCCAATCGAGCGAGTAAATTATTTAAACGCAGCCAGTAAATTTAGCAGCTTGCAACACGCATTTCAGCACTCTCTCTCGACAGAGAGAAGTTAATCGGACGCACTCGCTCGCGCTTTGCGAAGAACGAAGAAGACGCAGTTTATGGAAATTGCTCGTAAGAACAATCGCACTCCATTAATTAGCTCTCTCGTATCGCGAACGCGCACGATTTATATTTCTTTTGACTTTCTCGAAGTCGAACGAATTTCGCATCGTTCTTTGTTTTCTGTTGCCTGATTATGGTAATAAGACGAGACGACGGACATACACAGCGAGAAAAAAAAAGAGAAGAACTTACCTTTCCGTAAGCCGGCGGGCATAATTATTTTCTCATCGACTTTGCAGGCTGCGGTTCGAAAAATCCTTTCACAAAAAATAAAAAAAATAAAAAGCACACAGACAGACAAGCCGCAGATAGAGAGCTCAATTAATGCGATGTAAGCTTTTCTTTCAGCGTTTTTTTCTCTCTCTTGTCATTTTAAAATTGATACAACTGACGGGCGTAATTTATGAAATTTGTTTTTATCACGTTTTACAAATTAAATTATTGTCAGCTTATATGCCATGCGTCTGCGCGCACTTTCGCTTGATATGATGTTTCATCAAGAATGATACAAGATTTATCGGATTTTAAATTGATTTTAGCCGTATTTTTTACTTCGGGCTGAAAAAGTAATATCTTCAGCCTGATATTTCTCCATTTACCGACGAGATATTAATCATATTATAATCTCGAAATTTTTTTTTTATGGAATTTTAATTAACGCTACGAAGAGTCTTAGTGGAAAGTATATACATTAATAATTCCGTATGATCTATTAAAATGACAAGTCGAGGAAATTATTGAAGCTATAGACTATGCTGATTGCCATATTAATAATGCAATTTCTTCTCTCCAACTAATACATATTAAAGAGAATAACTTTAATTTATAATTCTCATAGCTTTTTGATTAGCTATAAACGATTTCACTTATCCCACATTATTGGGGAGGTAGGAGGTACAATTCAGAGAGCACCGAGAAGAGTCCATTAAAATTCTAAAAAAAAACTGAAACCCATGTAATTTGCATGCTATTTACACAAAAGAATAGAAATCAAGCTCAAGTATATGAGGTAATATAACAGAGATTAGCACGGGGGATCGCCACAGAAAAAAAAAGAAAGAATAAAAAAAGTCTCATCATTGCAATACACACACATACACAGACACAGTGACTTTCTTTTTCAGAAAGTCAATGGGCCATCCAAAGTCCAAGTATCTCTCTCCCTCGAAAAAAAAGAACTGGCAAATAGAGAAACTAAGACCTGTCTAACTGCATGATTGTCCGCTAGTAGAAGAGTATCATATCGTCCTAATTAGTCAAACAATTGGGCACACATCGAAAGCAAAAAAAATAAATGGCAATCTCATGGAGGAAAATATAAACGTAAAACGGTTACACACTTTCTAGCTCCCCTTCGAGTGGTACATTTTTTTTCCTTTTCTTCTTCCTCTTGATTCGCGCGCATCCAGATTCACATTCGCTCTCGTAATTATACCAAAGGCATTATATTACTTTCAGTTGATGGCTTTTCTCGCTCGAGGAGAAACGACGTTTCGCGGAAAGCTCCGACTTTACTACTATCAGGGCCACCGACAACTTTTATCGCTCTCAATGAGCAAACGTACGTGTGTGCATTAGAAAATATACCGCGTCCGATAATTGAGTCGCGCGTAAATCTCGATACGGATATTTTTTTAACTCGAGGGTAATATTGCGAAGGTACACGCGAATAAATTTGTTTGAATTAATTGTAATTTGCAGGCGCTCATTGTTTTGCTTTATGGGTGACACGTCGTTACGCTACATCTTGATAAAAGTGACGGAGAGAAAAAAGCAGAAGAAATTACGGGACCACCGCGCGCGCGCGAGATTTGATCGCGATACTTATTACGTAAATCCAGTTAACATCGTAATTTGCATTGATATACGTTGGAAAGCCCGCGGACCTTTTGAAAAATGTCTTTTACAAATTTTTTAAAATTCATCTCTCACGCGCGTAATCCAGCAGCTTATTAATGATCGTTATGAGAAACGTTAGAAATTAGTCTGATAATCTTGTTTTCTTTTGACTTTTTTTTCGATAATTGTAATTATTTGTTCCGAAAGTATTATTAACGATGTTATTCTAACTGCCCATTAGAGTAGTATAATGACATTCATATCGTTCAATCAAACGCGTCATTATTTAAAATTATACTAGTCTATGTAAATGAAACTGCGGCTATAAATTAATATTATCGATTCGCTGACACACTAGAAAGGTAGTTTATAAATCTTTTGGATAGAAAAAAAATAATCTTCAATACGATCGCCGATGTTTCTAGGTAAACAAAGTAGTTCGCGCGACAAAAATAATTTGCCTACTAATCCAAATTTCTCATTATACCATATACAAGCGAGAGAGCTATTCGCATAACTCAGACTTAGACACTCGAAAAAGAAAAAAAAAACAAATCGAACTAACGGGGCCTACGCGCGAAAATTTATTTGACCCGTATATTTATACGAATATCAATGGTGTGGGCAGAGAAGCAAAAAGAAAGAAAAAAAGAAATAGAAAGAATTTCGCACGTATAATATGTCTAAACACGCCAGAGCGATAAGCAGTTCCAGCTGTCAAAGTCTAATATACAGCCATTTGAATTTCTCAGGTGTACAGATCGCGGTAGACACGCGCGCGTCAGCATCTATCCTTAGTAGCTCGTGCTAGATCACAGATTTTTTCAACCTCAATTAGTGTAGTATCGACGATCCTATCTCTCTCTCTCTCTCTCTCTCTCTCTCTCAATCTCGTGGAGAGTACCTTGTAACATTTCTATTGTTTCGCTTCAAAAACTTGTGTGCACACGCGCGCGTGCTACTATACGGGGGATAGAGATAATAATTTATTCCGCGCTCTACACGCGATCAATTTCCCGACGCTGAAAATGGAGAAAATACAATTACGATTACGGACGATGAAATTATCACGCACAATCAGTATTATAAATGTAAGGAGTTCTCGTTATCAAGCGAGCGCGCAGCTGCATACACTCAAGGTTTTTTTTTCTTCAACTCCCTTCGTGAGAGAGAGAGAAAGAGTGAAGTGTGCGCGCGCGCTTTTGCTTTTATGAATGCAAGTGAGCGCGGCGTTGATAGGCACTGTTTTTTTCGTATAATAATTACGCTGGGTCTCGAGTGAAAGAGAGGGAGGAGGCGTGTTCTGAATATACGGACCCCACGCACGTTTTATGCTGATGGGCCCCCGAGCGCGGCTAAACTTTATTACGCCAAAAGTTATTGCGGAGCTCGCTGCTGCGTATACAAGATGCAAAGTGTTATTGCTGGTTTGTTAATGCAAGGGCTGCTAAGTTTTACCTTTGCTTAGATGCTGTAATCTTTCGCTTCGACAAAAAATGAAAGGAAAGAGTTTTTTTTTCCATTTTATTTTAATATATGATTTTCAATGGGAGTTGTTAGAATACAATTGATAAGTAATTAATCATTTTCACAATTAACTGCTTCATAATTTCAACTTGAATCATTACAGTGTAATGAACAAAAGCAAAGCTTGACCGCGATATTTTAATAACAATTCACGAAAAAAATCTGTACATGAAAGAGTTGATTAAACGCCACCTTGCGACTGTTGAGAAAACATTTTGGAACAGTATATACGTAAATCTTCTATTGAAGTATCCATTACGTTGCCTTAAAAATATTCATCCAATTTTCTAGTCATATGACAACGGCAATCCACGTATGTTTAGCATCGCGTTAAACCTTTTTATTTCACTTCGCAACGCACAATAAAAAACATGCTCTAATTTACTCGACATACATGTTTGCAAAAACCATACAAGCGCATGCGAACGGTCTCTAAACTTTCAGAATAGTATCGACGGTGAGAAGAAAAAAGAAGAAAAAAAAAGAATTTTATGGTCTCTCTCGTTGGCTAAGGTAACCCAAGTGACCATTAAGTTTTTCTTCCCACAAGAGCCGCGCGAGTCAAATAAAAGCATAATAACTCATAGCTTCGGAATAGAAAGCGGGAGACTGCTAACAGCGTGCGTGAGAGATAGAGAGAGAGAGAGAGAGAGAGAGAGA
>JAWWMK010029625.1:0-14499 GCA_035047105.1 Galeopsomyia nigrocyanea
ATATATAAATTTTACTAAGTGGATAATTTTCATTCTTTCGTCGTACAACTCAAAATTCATACATCTAAATTCGAAGCAAGTATACTTAACCATCATGATACACACTATTAAAAAGTTACGTATGATACACACATGCGTATTTTTCACCCTGCGACTCTATGAAAGCTTCTATCTCCTAATCAAATTAATCAATTTGAGTCATTTTTTTAGTCGATAGGAAATTTAATCAGGAAGACGAAAAAATATTAATATTTCGTTTTATATAACAGGAAAAAAATTATTTACAAAAAACCGAAGAAAACTTTTCGTTTTTTCTCTCGAAAATTCTTCTTTTTTTTTCATATGTTTGCAGTTTTATGAAAAATTAATATTTTCGCACTCTTAACATGATAAATAGATAGCTGAAATATTGAACTTTAAGTACTATTGGTATTTTTATTTATTTCAAAAACCATATTTTCTTGGCAAATTGAAAGTAGTAATTCTTGGAAAGAGTTGAAATTGAAGTAAAACTTAACAGTTGGTAGTTTAACGTAAAAAGAAGTTGATGATGTGTACATTGAGCTTTTTCCCTTCAAATTATCATGAATTAGAGTAATTATGAGTATATTAATCATATAATTGTTAAATATTCGAGCACGATAAACCGCGCATCACTCTTCAATAAACTTTTAAATATTTTCGGCTTAATACGTTTTTATAACACTGAGTGATCTACACCCGAACCTCTGCTTCCAACGGTCACGCTTCGACTTCTGATGGAGGACTGATGCCGACCCAAGAGAGCTTCGTAGTAGACACCTTAAACTATCTTATGTTCCCAGTCCCATGGTCCTAAGTTCATGCGTTCCAAAATGACGCGTATTCAAATAAAACGAACGGGTAATCTGTACCCAGTGTGTATCATGAGGGTTAAGTTATAAATATGAATTTTCATGGAAATCTCTATGATTGATTTATAACGTCTCAGCGTGCTTGCATAAACTGCTTGAGCCTCTACTCGGGCAAGCTCGTGATCTTTCGGCTCGTGAAAATTAAGACGAGCCAATGAAATCGTTGGTCGAACGAGAAGCAGAGAATGGGATCAAAACTCTCGTCACTTCGGTTGTCGGACGAACGCAACGACGAGCTGACTGAGACTCACTTGGTTCCAGACCGAGTGCCTGGTCGTTCGACCGTTGTCTATGATCTGTTCTGCCGTTCTGCAGAGCAGCAATTTTGATTTTTTTCTTTCTTTGCTCTCACCGTTCTGTGAGACAACATTTCATTTATTTATTTGGCTCATCTACCGTTCTGTAGAGCGACGCAGTATTTGCATTTGTTTTCGCGATATTTTATAATAAAAATCGCATTCACAAGAATTTCGAGCTCGATGTGACCTTTGAGAGAGTCACCGCCATTTCGCAGCATCCAGTGTAGCAATTACAACTACGATTCCTAGTGCGCGTGTGTAAATTTACCTCGCTTTATTCTTTAGAATCACATGAGAATCCATCGTAGGGTTCTCATGTTATTTCAAAGTCTTCTTTTTGACAAATAATTAAGAATTTTCCATCCTCCAACTCCTTTCCAAATCACAATAACCTTTCCTTATCGTTGAGCATCGTGGGGGAGCAACTCATCGTGAATTTGGAGTCACACACGAGAATCCGTGTGAAAAGGGTAACTATGTTTTTCCTTGAGTCTTTCAGTTATACCTATTGCGTTCTTGGCATTTTGTAATTTGAACAATTCTAACTTCTCAATATCAAACGAATAATTTCTAACAGAGTGTTTTTTTGAGTTAGACTGATGAGATTTTCACATTAAACCTGAATAGAACATTTGAAACCTATCTCACGTTATTTGTGCTCATACATGTTTCAGAGTTAAGCTGATGCTGAGAAAAACAAAGAGAGATGGATGGAAAACATCCGCGACATCCGCGAAGTATAGTTTTCCTCCTTTACATTAAATTTTTTGTCAAATAAAATAGCTTACGCGAAGTCTTTTCTTTCCTATCTCTTATCGGCTACCAAAATCAATTTTTCATTTTCAAACTAACTCTATGTAAAATAATCTGATAATATATGTCCAATTCCACAAAAAAAGTCCATAATTCGGCACCGGTTCTAAAAAATGTCAAACTCAATTGACGCTCCTAATTCCTTCGGGATATTATTCTATGAGGTTTGAGAATGTGTCACATAAGGTGAATAATTATTTATAACAGAGTGTAATTTAGCCTAGAGTTTTACCTCCAATAGCTGGGAAGAATGATCGTTTTGTTTTTATATCCTAGGGGAAAAATTATAATTGGTAAGAAGGATGACAAAGAGATTCTCTCGTACGGCACTATAAAAAGGCGCACGCCAGAGAGTCTTTGTCAAGGATTGGCAAGTTCAGGAAAAGTATAAACAGTACTCGATTTTACAAGCACCTAGTTTATACTGGGAATAGGAAGCTAAATAATATATAAGCGATAGTAGAAAATAGAAGGAAATTATAGTGAAAATGAAAGAATTTATTCAACTTACTTTTCGGTTACAAGTTTGTACAGTAGAAATTGTTGTTCCTAGTTTTAGAGTTGGATTCGGACTGGCGCGGCAAATGCATTCCCAAAAACGCATAGGCTTCGTGCATTTTCCTACTCCCGAAAATTCTGTATTCAAATCTTGGAGGCGGGCCTTACTTGGGCCAATGATGCATTCGAATTTTCCCCTCTAAGGGATACAGAGTTTTCAGTAGTAGGAGCAGTTAAAGTTTTTAAGCTATACTATTACGTGTTTATTACATAGGTTGAATTTTAAAATACCGAAGATTACAACAAAAAGGCCCAAAAAGGGAAAATACTTGTAATTATATGCTTAACATCTAATACAAATTTGCGCAATATAAAAATTCAAAACTTATATAAAATATTTCGATTTATAAAACTATTTGGTATGAAAAATATTTAATTTATCATGAAGCATAACAAAAGATGAAAATACACGTAGTTAATAATAAAAGCAACTGAATTATTTATAACGATATTAAAAATCATTGTCACGTTAAGAATGGTGTAAATTATTTAACAATGTGGTTCATAGGATCCAAGATCATATTTTAGATATGATTTAAAGTCAAAAATAAAATATAAATCAGTTAGATATGAAGTGTAAATGAAACATAAAGTAAGATTCTGGAATTCAATTCAATAACTATTGCTGATCGTAGCTTCCAGCTTGTTTTTAGAACAATATAAATTTACACAAAATGTATTTTTACATAAATAAAAGACAGAATAAAAATTATTACAAACATCTATACTGTGGTACAGATTGATCTTTAAGTGTTTTTATAATAAAAGATACGTGTGACCAAAAGAAAAATATAATAAATTGAAATAAGAAAACATGAGTACATAGAATAGTTTTAACAACAATATTAAATGTCGTGAGGATTGGCACTGTATAAAATCTATATATATTTTCTAAATTACTTAACTAAATAGCAGATTCCAAGAGATTCGATATGTTTTTATATTTCTTATAATTATTTATTTAAACATAAATTATCTCTTCCAAATGTGATAGACAATTATTTGAATTCGAGAAAATCAATAGATACGCACAATGAACTAATTGATAATAATTAAACATGATAAAATTTAAAATAGCTAAAAATAATTCTTTTACAATGGAAAGAGATAAGCTATGTTTATTCTAACTGACTAACTTCGAGACAGGAAGGAAAGAATGCGTAACTATGGAATTCGGTTTTATAGTTTTCGGGGAAAAAGATAGTTTGTATGCAAGAGATAAATGTTGGGGTTCGTTGTCCTATTCTATTTTTATATACGAGAACGTTTTAGATAAACGGATACAAAAACGTATGTATACCGGCTGCCTCGTGAATGCATTTTCTATTACGTATTGGTTTTTTTTTTATATATATATTTTTTTTAATTGTACAGAAGGTGACATTATTAACAGCGGATGTTACACCCCCACCGTTAATCGGTTAGTTGAAGATTGGAAAGATGAAAATAACCGTGAGTCTCAGCTATATGGCAGTTACGTTAAAATTAGAAATATTTCAAAGATGTAAAAGCTAGAAAATATTATGATTGTAGTATGGAAGTACAAAACGATGGAATGACTGTTATGAAGAAAGTTCAAGATACTCTCTTGGTGACTCTTTGACTTCAGTTTTACTGGTGGTCGGTGGTTCCTTTGTTGGAAGTAATCGGTGTTCTACAATTGGTCCCTTTTCTAGATCCGTGGAAGAAGTTGGTTTCGAGTCTCTTCCTAAACTTATGAGGAGATGTGCTACGGAACCCCAAAGAGCTCCTAAGAGTTTAGTGGACCATCCGAAGAGCGAGTGTAGAGCATAGCCTCGGATGATTATATCGATTATGGTTTTTATTACTTGAATTATCATAATAATAGTAATGATTCCAGCACTAAAAGTGCCGAAAGTTATGAATTTGGACCATAAATGATCCCAAGCGGCTTGCGTAATCTTGTTGATGGTGTCTTCATTCAATAGTTTTGAAATAGTTCCTCCTACATTCACTACAGTCTGACCCTGAATTTCTCTGGCTACATCGTTAAGTATAGATGGTCTTTCGACTGGAAACATAATTCGATCTTTGAGTTGAGCTAAATCCTTTTCGGTATAAATGCCACTAGTTGCTAAACTGGCCGGATTAACATATTTCCAAGTGGTTCCAGTTAAAGGTTTCAAGACCGTTGGAGCGAAGGCTTCTTGTGGTCTTGGTAGGATTTTATACTAATGGTCACCAAGGAAGTAATAAGCAGGTAATGGTACGTTGCAATCTGTAATCGTACCCTTTTCCTTTAGGACATGAGTCTTGGGAGTTAAATAGAATGTCTGATTTGATTTTGTAACTTGTAATTCGGCGTAACAGTGTTCCCCGTGTTATACTGTAACTTCTACTGGTATGCATTTAATTATGTGAACAACTTCTCCCGCAACTACTGCCATATATCCGGGACCACGCATTATATTGTATGCGAACTCGTCGGGGGACTGTGTTGCTATAGACAATGAATTTTTTAGCATCTCTCTTTCCAACCGACAACGTTGGATCATTGCATCGCGGTACAGTGTTTTCATTTGAGTGCGTATGTGTTTTTCCACATAAATGAATTTAGAATTTACATAGGCAAATATATCTAAGTTGGAAACCGATATTTTTTTCGTTTTGGCAAAACTTTCTCCTCTTACCGTCTCGAAGATTACTAATTTCGGATATTCGGTTCGTAATATGGTATAACCGCAAACCTGTTCTTGGCGTTTGGTTGACAATGCAAAAGTAATATCGTCGGTCGTTAGTGAATACATTACTTGTTGTGGATCGGAGGCAATATCGATCATCTTGCTAGCGTACCTTCGTAGAGAATGTTAAACTTATTGAATTCACAACTATCGATTGGCAGTGGTTGCCAAAAACTATGGCCACCAATGGAATCAATACAATGTGCCGAGGTCATTGAGCAAACTGTACCGGAATTTAAATGTATTTTATCATTATCTAGGTTAACCCTAGCAAGATGAGTGCTATGTTTATCCAACCCGTTACAAAGACATCGTCCCAAGTTCCATATGGGTCGCTATAGGATGTACCGTCACAAGTTCCGTCCAAATTAACGTTACCCGCAAAGGTGGCTGGATGGGTTGTTGAACTATTTACTTTTAATCCATGTATAACTTTATTTCCAAGGTTGAAGACACCGGTGATGTGGGCGTTGAAACATGCCGTCTGACTGATCTCATGAATATATTCCATTTCACCGAGATAAACTTTATAGTTTCGGGACCATAATCCACAGTAAGTCACCGATCGATGAATCTTGACTTTACATTGATAGACCAGCGCTTCGTCATAGTCCACGGTCTGTAGAAGTTGTATGTACTTTTTAGTAACGTTGACCGTGTCTTTAGGGATGTCACAATCTCCAACATTTAACAGGGAGACGGTAGTGATATTCATGTGACGGGAGCCACAATCATAGCCGATGATTCCCATGGCTGCTGGGATTAACGCCACTATTAATAATATAACGAAATAACGAAATAACTTGTAACGCCAAACATGATTGTATAATTTTTCCGAAAATATGCTCTGTAACAGAAGTAAAGTTTTATTAATATTAGATATAAAATTATGGTTCAATCTCAGAAGTTTTCTTCTTCCGTTTTTTTTTTTATTGGAATTTCTTTATTAATGTAAGAGATTCTCAACCGGTTTGCATGGACAATTTTGCTCGATTTATTAATTTGAATTCTAACATTATATTTATTAATTACTTCAAGAATTTTATGAGGGCCGGTATAATGATTTCCGAGTTTCCCAGGTTTAGGTCCGGATTCTAAAAATACGTAATCTCCGACCTTGAAATTCTTTGGATTGATTGATCTATCATAATATTTCTTTGAGCGAAACTTGGATTCAATAAGATTTTCGTAGGCTAGTTTTTGTATGCCAGTGATCCTAGTAACCAGATCTATTATGTAACCCTTATAAGTAGGGACTAAGTCACCTTCTCTTAGAGGATCATTTGAAGGCAAGCGAGCCAATCGACCAAATACTACCTCGTAGGGTGTATGCTTTGTGCTCTCTTGAACACAAGTATTATAATTCAACATAGCAATTTCAATCCAAGAATCCCATTCGTCGTCATTGTCAGTATATTGTTTGAGAAATTCACTTAAAGCATGATGACTGCGTTCGAGTGAACCATTTGATTGAGGATGGAATGCAGTAGTTCTTATTTTCTTTATTCTAAATCTTTTGGAAACTCGGGTCATTAGACTGCTCAAAAAATTCTTTCCTTGATCGGTTAAGACTACTTTAGGAGCACCAAAAATGCAAATAAATCTTTTAATAAAAGCATCAGCGATTGTACTAGATAATGTGTCAGACAGAGGAACGGCTATGCAATATTTAGATAATTGATCTTGAATCGTAAGAATGTATTCCATATTATTACGAGTTGGTTTCAAAGGGCCTACGATATCCATGGCTATCTTATCAAAAGCAGCACCAGGAGTATCGGTAATTGCCATGGGCTGTTTGGTTTTTAATCTTTTAAGTTTCTTTAATTGACCATCGATACATTGTTGAATTCGTCTTTGTATATCGGCTTTAAGATTTTCCCAATAATAATGGTGTTTGATTCTATTGTAAGTTTTCGAGACGCCACGATGTCCGCCTATGGGTGTATTATGTAATTCATAAAAGATTGCATCGCGTTGATCAACAGGGACATAAATTAATTTACCAGAACAAATCAATATTTTAATTGGAGTATTAATAAAAACTTCATCCATCATATTTAAAACTTCCGACCATTGTAAATTTTCTATGGATTCACTTTTTGCAAAGCATATTGCTTGTTGACCAAACTTCATAAGCAATTCTCGTAAAAGTACTAATGTAGTAAAAATATTTTCGCGTATTGAACTCAAAGATTCTAGATTTTTTCCTCGGATACAGAGTGAAAATTGATAATAATTATTCTTTAGTTTATTTTCTTTGATTTCTCCAATTTCTAATCCACGTTCGATTTTAATTTTATTATATTCGGACAACTGTTTAGCGCCTTCATCAAGAGGTTGACCATTACTGGAAATAAAAAATGCAATGTTATCTCTACGATATTGAATGAACTCTTTAGTTTCTGAAATTTGATTCTTCAATGATTTGTTTGATTTATATGACTTGGTCTTGCTTGACATAGAAATTCGACTATTAGTTGAAGCTCTTGAGGAAACTGAGTCAGCTAAACTCGATTGTGGAACAGAAACTCTTTCGGGAATGACAGTAGGTTGAGCTTGATATTCTTCTATTGAATCTAAATCGCTTTCAAAATAATTTTTACGTTGTTGTGTTCTTATTCGAGTCGGAGAAGAATCATTATTCGGAGTTGTTTCATTAGGTTCGTTATCTATATTAACCGTTTTTCGCGGTCTACCTCTAGGTCGTTTGGGTAACTCTGGTTCTTGGGTAGGGAGTTCGGGAGTATGAACTTCCACAGGGGGTTGTTCAGCTAATTTCTTTTGTCTTCTAGTCACAACAGTTATTGGAATGGGTTCTGTGGGATTGCGAGATAGAGCATCGGCATTGCAATTAATTTTTCCTGGGCGGTAAACTATTTCATAATCATATTTTGATAATTGGAATCGCCATTTTTGAACTCTAGTGTTAAGGATAGCGGTTTTAAACCAAAAATGGTTGATGGTCTGTAACGATAATTATTTTTCGACCGTACACATAGGAACGAAAGGTTTTTACAGCATGAAGTATGGCTAAAGCTTCTTTCTCGTACACTTCATAATTAAGTTCGGGACCTCGTAAAACTCTGGAAGTGTAAGCTATGGGTAAATCCTTCCCTAGCTCTCCTTGTGAAAGTATACCACCTACAGCGTAACCCGAGGCATCTGTAGTGATGATATAAGGTTTATTAAGGTCAGGAAATTGTAAAATAGGAGCATTACATAATAGTATTTTTAATTGAACGAAAGCTTCTTCAGCCTTTTCTGTCCAATCGAAGGGCATATCCTTTTGGAGGAGTTTAGTAAGTGGCTTTGCTATTTTTGCGAAATCTTTAATAAAACGACGATAATAACCGGCAAGACCTAAAAATTGACGAACGCATTTGATATTTGTGGGCCTTGGAAAATTCCCTACGGCTTCAATTTTTTTTTGGATCTGGACTTAAAACTTTTTCACTTAACGTATGTCCGAGGTAAGAAACTGAACGTTTCAGAAATTCGCATTTGTCAATCTGTAGTTTCAAATTATGTTTAATCAAGATTTCAAAAAGTTTGGACATCTTTTCTTTATGTTCTTCTAAGGAATTTGCATAACTACAATATCATCAAGGTAGACAAACAAAACGTTGCCTTGTAAACCCCTTAATACGTCATCCATTAGTCGTTGTAAAGTAGCTGGGGCATTTTTAAGTCCGAAGGGCATCCTTACAAACTCGTAATGACCGAATGGGGTGCTAAATGCGGTTTTGTGTGAGTCGCGGGGATCCATTTTAACTTGGTGAAATCCAGAAAATAAATCAAGTACTGACCAATATTTCGCACCGCCGACTTGATCAAAGATGTCAGTGATATTAGGTAAAGGATAAGCATCCCCAATAGTTTTTTTTCGTTTAATTCGCGAAAGTCGAGAACTACGCGCCATCTCGGATTTCCCTTAGAATCTGGTTTCTTCGGTACGATCCAGATGGGAATATTATAGGGTGATTCTGATTTCTTAATAATGCCGGCCTTGAACATTTCTTGCACTTGTCTATCAATTTCGTCTTTCAGTGAATGTGGAAATTTGTATTGTTTCGAATTAATAGGTTCGTCATCTACTGTGGGAATTCTGTGCATTACTACATCAGTTCCAGGTAACTCAGCTCCCGGAAGGTGAAAAGCTCTTTCATAATTATTTACCAATTCTAAAACGTGATCTTTTTCTATACCTTCGAGGTGTTCAGTGTGTACCAATTCATCGAGTTTCGTTGCATGGACATAGGCTTTGGAATAACCTTTAGATTTGGGTGTATTAGGAAGTATTTTATATTCGTAAATCTCGGATTCTATAGGAATATCTAAGTCATGAGAGAGTGCCGTTGAAGACAGAAAATATTGATATTTAATTAGTTTCTTAGAAGTCTTCTTAAATTTTTTAAAATCTTTGTTTGAATGAATAATATCAATTTCAACTGAATCGCTCTTTTCAGACGTTGGGCAATCGGGTTCGCTTTCACGAGATACATTAACTTTTAATGAAATCTGAGAAATGTTATCATCATTATTAACTTCCTGAGACTTAAAAGGGTCTTCAGTAAAATTAAACGGAAGCGTAAATTCATTTATGTGTAAATTCATTGTTTCATAATCGATTATGCTATTACTATTATAAAAATAATCTGAACCTAGAATTCCATCAAAAGAGATTTCGAAACTATCTGGAACCACATGAAATTTTGCACGTTGGCCCATTATTAATAGTTCAATTTTCCCAAGGGTCGTAATGGATTGTCCGCTGATTCCCTGAATAACGCTTTTATCGTTTTCGTCAATAGTCGGATTAAGAGGTAGCGAAGATCTTTTAATCAAACAACCTTCAGCACCGGAATCAACTAAAAATCGCGTGAAATTGTTGGTAGACGAATGCGATATTATAACTGTAGGCAGATATGTTTTCTTGTCTTTATGGAAAGCATTGGCAATAATTGGTACTGGATCCGGATCAAAATGTATTCCAATATTTTGATCATGAATTCGTAAAAATTTGTCTTTATAATCGATCTTGGCTTTAGCAGTAGTGAAAAATTGAGATCCGAGAACGCCATCATAGGGTATCGGAAAATTATTGTGGACAACAAGGAAATCAGTTTGTGCACCTAACAATTTCATCCTGTCATAACCTACTATAGGGACAGGTATCGCATCGATTCCAGCTAAATAGTGCTTAGGAGCTATTTTTATCGAATCATTTTTATCTATGAGATACATTTCAATTAAATTGACTTCTGAACCACTGTCTAATAAAAATGGGTTACTATACTCGCGATCTTTAAACTTAAGTTGAATGTGAGGTAAACAAGTACCTAATCTATGGGTAGCAACTCGCTCAATAACGCATTGATCTGAGCTTCGTTCGATGAACGCATTGATGGATTTAGGCTCCCCTGGGCTGCGCTCGTTTCCTGGAAAGCCTGGACTTTTTTTGAATTATTGAACTCGCGTTTCTTGCAGCTTTCAATAGTATGACCTAAGCTTTTGCAATAACGGCAAGTCTCCATACTAGCATTTGGTGATGGGACATTTTGATTTCGACAGGCTTTTGCTGTATGACCAGATTTATTACATAATTGACAAACATCAGGACTATTATTTCGTCCTTGCGGAGGATTGAGTCTGAAACAACTGTTAGCTGCATGACCCGCTTTATTACATATCTGGCAGGTAATGGGAGGGTTTCGGTTAGATGGTAAGGATCGAAAGGTTCTGGCTACATGTCCTGGTCTATTGCAAAGTTGGCATTTCATATCACCTTTGCTTCTACAATACTCCTGTGTATGGCCGGTCCTTTGACAATTTGAACAAGTTTGTAGTCTCCTACATTGTGATATTTTATGGCCGGGTAGCTTACAATGATCACAAACAGGTTGAGCAGCATGATTATTGTGCTCTTCGATTTTATGGATCGTAGTAACATTCTGTTTCGGTGCTTCAGTGATAGTTAACCTTTCGGTGAGCTCTTTTCTTAATGCGCGTCTCGCGGATAACTGTCTTTCAATTTTAATGACTTCTAAAACAACGTCATTTATATCCTGTTTGTCTGTAAGTCTCTGTTCAATTTCTGGTTTCAACCCATTTTTAAAACATTCTCGCGTTGTATTATGTAATGAAGTTTTGAATGTGTCATCTACTTTATTATTATTTCCCAATTTGTGTGTTTCTAAAATTCTTGCTGCGATGTCGCGTACTCTGTTCGCGAACGTAATTACTGTCTCACTGTCTTTTTGGTATTCGTTTGCGAGAGGTCCCGGGTTCAAATCCCGGACGAGCCCCCAAAAAATTAATTATGTCACATAAGGTGAATAATTATTTACAACAGAGTGTAATTTAGCCTAGAGTTTTACCTCCAATAGCTGGGAAGAATGATCGTTTTGTTTTTATATCCTAGGGGAAAAATTATAATTGGTAAGAAGGATGACAAAGAGATTCTCTCGTACGGCACTATAAAAAGGCGCACGCCAGAGAGTCTTTGTCAAGGATTGGCAAGTTCAGGAAAAGTATAAACAGTACTCGATTTTACAAGCACCTAGTTTATACTGGGAATAGGAAGCTAAATAATATATAAGCGATAGTAGAAAATAGAAGGAAATTATAGTGAAAATGAAAGAATTTATTCAACTTACTTTTCGGTTACAAGTTTGTACAGTAGAAATTGTTGTTCCTAGTTTTAGAGTTGGATTCGGACTGGCGCGGCAAATGCATTCCCAAAAACGCATAGGCTTCGTGCATTTTCCTACTCCCGAAAATTCTGTATTCAAATCTTGGAGGCGGGCCTTACTTGGGCCAATGATGCATTCGAATTTTCCCCTCTAAGGGATACAGAGTTTTCAGTAGTAGGAGCAGTTAAAGTTTTTAAGCTATACTATTACGTGTTTATTACATAGGTTGAATTTTAAAATACCGAAGATTACAACAAAAAGGCCCAAAAAGGGAAAATACTTGTAATTATATGCTTAACATCTAATACAAATTTGCGCAATATAAAAATTCAAAACTTATATAAAATATTTCGATTTATAAAACTATTTGGTATGAAAAATATTTAATTTATCATGAAGCATAACAAAAGATGAAAATACACGTAGTTAATAATAAAAGCAACTGAATTATTTATAACGATATTAAAAATCATTGTCACGTTAAGAATGGTGTAAATTATTTAACAATGTGGTTCATAGGATCCAAGATCATATTTTAGATATGATTTAAAGTCAAAAATAAAATATAAATCAGTTAGATATGAAGTGTAAATGAAACATAAAGTAAGATTCTGGAATTCAATTCAATAACTATTGCTGATCGTAGCTTCCAGCTTGTTTTTAGAACAATATAAATTTACACAAAATGTATTTTTACATAAATAAAAGACAGAATAAAAATTATTACAAACATCTATACTGTGGTACAGATTGATCTTTAAGTGTTTTTATAATAAAAGATACGTGTGACCAAAAGAAAAATATAATAAATTGAAATAAGAAAACATGAGTACATAGAATAGTTTTAACAACAATATTAAATGTCGTGAGGATTGGCACTGTATAAAATCTATATATATTTTCTAAATTACTTAACTAAATAGCAGATTCCAAGAGATTCGATATGTTTTTATATTTCTTATAATTATTTATTTAAACATAAATTATCTCTTCCAAATGTGATAGACAATTATTTGAATTCGAGAAAATCAATAGATACGCACAATGAACTAATTGATAATAATTAAACATGATAAAATTTAAAATAGCTAAAAATAATTCTTTTACAATGGAAAGAGATAAGCTATGTTTATTCTAACTGACTAACTTCGAGACAGGAAGGAAAGAATGCGTAACTATGGAATTCGGTTTTATAGTTTTCGGGGAAAAAGATAGTTTGTATGCAAGAGATAAATGTTGGGGTTCGTTGTCCTATTCTATTTTTATATACGAGAACGTTTTAGATAAACGGATACAAAAACGTATGTATACCGGCTGCCTCGTAAATGCATTTTCTATTACGTATTTGTTTTTTTTTATATATATATTTTTTTTAATTGTACAGAAGGTGACATTATTAACAGCGGATGTTACAAATGTGAAAAAAAAATTGGGCCCATCCACAAAAATGCTGGCGACACCCTTCTTCCGCTCGTGGAAGTTAAAAAAATAATCGAAAGTTAGGTATGTCACGTGTGTGCGCTTCCCGACACGGCGACTTTAGTATATAAGTATAGTAAATCAGCAAACATAGCATAAAATGACGACGAGCAATATGAAGCTCCGATTAATACAGGTGTGCGGTGGCGGCCGTGGTCTAGTGATCAAGACGTCAGACTCGCAAGTCCGGGGCAATGAGTTCGAGTCCCCGTCCCGTCACTTTTTAATTTAATTAGTTTTAAGGATTTACTCACATGTAACAGGTAAGTTTCTACGGTTTTTTGGAATTTCATGAAAAACGGCAAATGATAGCGTTAATTTGACTTCAGATACGAATTCTACCTCAAAAACTACATCGAAAACCATTTTTTTTTTTTCTACTTCAAATTCCGGCCTTTGTAGAGCTTTATAAAGTGTGACAGATAAAATCACGTAGAAACTCTGACATCGATAAAAAAGAAAATCTGACTTTTTGTGGTTTTTCATGGTTTTTTGGAATACCCCGTATGTGAAATTTCTATCCAAAACTATGCAGATAATCATGCATAGAATTGTATAGAGAATCGTGTAGGTAAATGTGTATGATCGCTTATAGAAAATTGTATAGCAGTTTTCACAGAATTATCAGCATAAGTTTCTACAGAAATGGATAGGTCAACATCCTGCATAATTTCCTATCAAACTCTGCAGAAACACTAGCAGAAGACTCTGTAGGGAATTGGAACCCTCCGAGGCCGTTCAGCGTTAAAATACCTTCTGCACATGATTATGCAAAGATTTCTATAGGAATTTCTGTACTGTTCTATAGAAAGTTCTATACCAATTTGTGCAGATATTTCTACAGGAACTTTTATATCGCTCTATAGAAAGTTCTATACAAATTTGTATACGGAAATGTGGAATTTTTTAAAGATGGATTCGGGTTTGCATTATTTCTGCACATATTTGTGCAGATATTCCTACAGGAACTTTTGTGACTAGTGAACCTCGCGCCGTGATTCAAACGCAAAGTCGAGCGTGCGCAAACCGCACTTATAGTTGTAAGCATGCGTGACAGATG
>JAWWMK010029636.1:0-14484 GCA_035047105.1 Galeopsomyia nigrocyanea
GACTTGTTTTAATTGGATTTTGGTATTTTTAATTATCAAGTTGGATTGTAACGTCGGGCTTCTGTATTCGTTATGTAATTGTGTCAAGAGTGAACTTTTTTTTCGGTAAAGTCTCTTTAATTTTGCATTTATATACTGGTCTGTTTGGTTGTAGTCAATAAAAGTTAGAACAGTTTTTTCTATAGCTTCTCTTACTATATCATCGATTTCGAGTAAGTATTTATCAATTTCATTATTAGCTAAGTTTCTATTTTCGGGAATTTCTGTAGTCAAAGCTTCTGAAATGAAATTCTGAAAATCTGTCCAATTAGTTTTATTATAATTGAGGGGCATGCTTGGTGTATAAAACGGTATGGAATCATCACTTGAATGGAGAGTGAAAACGATTTCGATAGCTTTGTGATCACTATCATAGTCTAAAATGGGCAATGTGTCATTACCTACTATTGACATTTGAGATGTTTAGTCTATTGTCTGTTATTGCTACATCAAGAAACGCGTTACTTTTTGGGAATGTTGGCTTATCTGTATATTTAAAATTTATTCTATATTCGAAACTCTTGTCGATTAACCAATTTTGTAGTGCACGACCTCTGCCATTTGAAACAACGTTGTTCCATTGCTGATGCTTTGCACTTAAGTCTCCTGCTATTATAAAGTAATTATTTGCATCTTTCAATTGAAGCGAGCCAAAAATGTCTTCTAAATCTTGAATGAAAGCGGTTGTTTGTTCGCCTGCAGCATACGCGCAAATTAAATATAAGATTAAATATATATATTAAATATATAATTAAATATATAAATTAAGATAGCTCCTTCTTGAATAGCTCGCCGAGATAGAACTTTATTGCTAGGCGGCGTCGATGTGTGTAGAGGGACCTTAACATATAATGGCCAATTTCTAGTTTATTTTTTGAACCAGTGTTTATTAATAATTAAGGAATTACCATATAATTTATCATGTGAAAATAGCTCGTCTTCGTAGTAAACGGTGATACCGAAACTTATTTTTCAGTATCAAACATTATTTTCATCTGCCAGAATACTTTTTTCTCGAAGTGGCGTAATTGGGTACACTAACTTTTTTACACCAATAATAAGTTGTTCACTTCAAAGTATTGTAACTCTGGTTAGACTTCACCAAATTAATCGTGCGAGGCATTATTTTAAAGGATGAACGGGCAGCTTTCAAATGAGGCCACGTACGTTGAAAAATTCGCTCGGCGTAAAAAATTATGGCGATTTGAAATCATAGTGGCGCAATTGAGTAGACTTACCTTATTTTAATAAACAACATACAATTACTTTATTCGATTCACAAGTTTTAACAAAATTTTATGGCTATTGTAGTACTGCACTTCCTTACATACAAATCTTTTTATTGATCGATTTCAGTAAATTATTTTTGCAAACTCGAAGCCGTTTATCTTAATTTTGTAAATACTAATTAATCAGTCTTACGCACTAAACATGATTTTTTGTATTTCTGCTGATCACACTCCAATACAAAAGCCAAATAGGTAACATTATTGCTACGGCTACGTTATAAAACCAATTGCCGTAAATCATTGAATCAATAATGCTTAAAACAAATGCATGTTTCGTTGCTTGTAAAGATCTGACTAGAATGGATTTAATCGCTTCATCTCCGTAATTTATGTATGAGTAAATCATTATTATAAATGATGTTACGAAGAACGGATGAATTAGAGGCCATATGAAGTAGAGGAGTTTTCGAAATCTGAAATTCAAGAGACACGTTTTAAGATTATAAAACTATAATTTGTAAATTGATATCATCAAGTATGTACATACCTGCTTGAAATTCGATGTTTTGGATTTATGGATAATACTACTGGAACATAAAGAAGTGCTGCAAGAAACGCTAATGAAAAATTGTGCATTGCAACACACATTAGAGCTGTTGCGAATTCTACGCACGTGATCACACAGACAAGAGCAGTATTGCTATATTTCGACAGTCTGTAATAAAAAAAGAAAAAATGGAATATTTTTGTATGCTGTAGGTTTACAAATTTTCTAAGTAAGAAATGGCAGAGCATATAAAAATTACCTCTTCATGTTGAAAATTGGCCACATAATAGACAAAAGTGTGATTGTTGAGAAACTGTAATATATTGCATCTTCTGTTCTCAAATTTAAATGATGCATCAGAAATGAAGTTAAAAATTTTGGAGATGCCATCAAACTGACTCCTACGGTATGGGTCCAAAGAATCTCTGAAGCTATGCTACCGACGCTGAATTCGGTTCCCTAAATAAACCAGATGATTAAGTAAAAGCGATCTTTGAAAAATAAAACTAACAAATTATATTGCACCTGTTCTTGATTATTCTTCAAATTATTAGTATTTTTTTCGTCGGCTTGATTCGTAGTAGAGTCTTGTAATCTTAACCAAATTGCAAATGCTTTTATGAATACACCTGCCACCATTAATACTAAAGAAAGCATGTACAATGCTGAAAATGCGATAAAATGTTATTAGTATAAGCAATATCAATTCGGTCTCTATAAAATTAAGCTATAGCTGACAGACCGAATTTTTGGTAAACTCGACTATGAACTTTGTGGACTCATGATTTCGGAGTGCAAAGAAATTTATCGATGAAACTTGATGAGTTGATTCTATTTAGTATTAAAATTCATTAAAAACTCGAACGGGGTAGGCAAATATTCGAGTGACTGACAATTTAAAAAGAGTAAGGAGCGTTGCTCATATTTAGGCTATTATAAATTCCAAACGCAAAATAATGTTCCAATCAAACTGTATGTTCGGTTTGTCAGCTTCAGTTCCAATCTCTAAAAAGTCTAAAAATGTTTTGTAAGTTATATTACCTATAGATATGTATCTATCAGTGCATGGCAGTATGTAGAAGAAGAAAGATTGATGAAACCTTTCTAATAAATTGTTCAACGATCGGACTACACTTTCTACAACTCTTCCTACATGGTAAAAATTACGTGGAGCACCATCTTTAGAATTATCAAATCCTTCTAATGATACTGCTTCTATGCCATACCTATTATTATCGTTATGGAAAAAAGAATTTTATTAAATACAAACTAATTGACTGGTTCTATCTTTGATAAGTATATACCTATGAAAAAGGCCATGATTTCCTGTTGGTACACCAGTTGCTTGAGTTAATGTCATTGACATTAAAGTATAAAATTGGTACCACCATTTCTTGACTTTATCTTTTTCATATGTATCAAAACGGCGTTGGAATGTTCTGCGTATTCCTTCCTTACTAATCATATTTTGAGCTAAATTAAATAAATCTAAATTTGGTAACTGACCATTCAATCCTTCCACCTATAATAAAAATTTACATTGATGATTTACTGTAATATTTACAATTATTTTACAAAAATATTAAATGTGCTAGCGTAGCATTACCTTTACATCGATAGATGTTATAGTCATTGAATGCAATTCTAAATTCAAAGCAGCTTGGATAGAACCAGCTCTGCCAGTAAGATCTCCAGAAATAAGAACACCATCATGTCCACTAGTAACGCCATGATAAGCATCTAACCAAGCTTGCATTCCTAATTGTTCGTGCTCTGTTACAAGGAATATAATATCTTTTGCCCAATATTTTTGCTCTGAAATGAAGCAACATTCAAGATTATAAAAAATATGTAATTGTAAAATTATTGAACAGTTTTATATTAAATACAGATTTACTATACACTGTTATTGGATAATACTTACTACGACAGAATTGAGCAAATGCTAATAATAAAGCTATAGATGGTGTAGTATCGGCATGGACACTTGTTGTAGGACGATAGGGTACACTTACAACAATTGCTTCAGTACTTGCTGCTCTTGGAGCTCTTACAATTCCATAAATATTCTGCCCAACATACTGAAAATTTCAAATAAGATTATCTTCTGACATGGGTGAATATTTTCATAATAAAAAAGTTCAACGATTACCTTTTGATTGCGAAAAGGATAATTCAAAGTGAAGTTGTGGGTGAACACATCTAAATGCAATTGATGAAACTTTGCTAATATCCATGCATATGGCATTTGATCTGGAAATCGCTCTCTTTCTGACGACAATTCATGGTGAAACTGTTTTGCAGATGGCATGAGATTGCTTTCTTTTTTTACTAACCCAGGGAGTAATGCATTCTCTGAATAGTATGTGTCTGTCAAAGAAAAAAATATCTATTAAGTTTGGATAAAAAACCATCGAACCATTGTTTAGCTCAACAATAATTTGGTTATTTTATAATCTGTATTACTATGCTTTAAAATAAAATAAATCAAATGATTATCAATATAACTGTGCGATCAGTACTAACTGTCATTGAATTGAGGTAAAGCTAAAAGCATCATCCAAATTATTCCAGCAAAATACAATAAATAACATAGTGATTTCTCCCATTTTAATATGAATTTAGCCATTTCTCCATTTCCAGCTCTAGGATCAGTTAGAAGACCCATGTTTCTGTAATGCTAATGTAAAACTTAAGTTATAAGAATTATCAAATAATGCATAACTGATTAGTCAAAATGTTTACCTCCTTATGATGATTTACTTCGGAATTATTTATTATAAGCACTTTAGATTCCTAAAATATTTATTTTTCTAGTATCAACTTACACGCCCATTCAACCCGCATCATAATAAGGATCTTACTCATCCATTTCATTAGGTACCTACAAAAATTAACATTATATGAATCGATATATTAAAGTATTTCGATGAAAGCTGTCGATATAGACAAGATATCATTAATAGCGTAAAACTATTAAAAGACGTATAAAAAAGTTTGCATACTTGCGGCTTATATTTTTGTATTCAACCTCTGTCTCTTCGTGAACTACTCGTACTCGTACTCCGCGATCGCGGATAAACAATGTTATAGGTTATGTTTTACTGTGCCGCGATTAATCGCCTCGCCAGATGCCAATGCAGCCTGCATGCAATACAGTGTAGTGATATGATAGAAATCAATAACATTTAATTAATAATATAATAAAAAAAATTATAATGGAGGTTAATAAAAAGAATTGATTTTTGTAAAAATGAACAGATACAAATTCTCAATTGATAAAAGTGTTTACCCTTTGATGTGGATAAATCAGTGACTTTTTTCAAAGAACTATTTAATGAGAATTAATGTATAAAATATAATTAATATGTCTAAATCACTTCAATTTATCTGAAGATAGAATCTCACTCGTTACAAGTATAGTTTATAAAACAGATTTTTTTTTTCTTAAAAATATATCAGACAGTTTTTCAAAATGATTGCTATTGGATTTGAAGGAAGTGCTAATAAATTAGGTATAGGAATAATTAAAGACAATGAAATATTATCCAATGTTCGTCACACATACATCACCCCTCCTGGTGAAGGTAAAGTATATTCCCTCATTTAAATGATAATGGCATTTGATAATAACTTTGATAATAAATATGCTTATTTTTTCAGGATTTTTACCAAGAGAAACTGCACAACATCACCGTGAACACGTTCTTCCAGTTTTGAAAAAAGCTTTAGAAGATGCCAAATTAACATTAAAAGATGTTGATGTTATATGTTATACTAAAGGACCTGGAATGGGAGCCCCATTAACAGTAGCTGCATTAGTAGCTCGAACTATAGCTCAATTATACAACAAACCAATAATTGCTGTTAACCATTGTGTTGGTCATATTGAAATGGGTCGATTGATTACTCAAAGTAATAACCCTATTGCATTATATGTCTCTGGAGGTAATACACAGGTTATTGCTTATTCTGAGCAGAGATACAGGATATTTGGAGAAACTATTGACATTGCTGTTGGCAATTGTTTGGATCGATTTGCCAGGTTATTGAATCTTTCAAATGATCCAAGTCCTGGATATAATATCGAACAGTTGGCTAAGAAGTATGCAATATTTTTTACTAAATCACGTGTACTTTTCTTACATCATTTAATTTGGAATTTTAGAGGCAAGAAATTTGCACCACTGCCTTATGTTGTTAAAGGTATGGATGTATCATTTTCTGGGATTTTAAGTCATGCAGAAGAACGTATTGACAATTGGTTGAAAACAAATGAATATACCCCAGAGGATTTATGTTTTTCACTGCAAGAAACTGTCTTTGCAATGCTTATTGAAATAACAGGTATTATACTTTTCTAATTTAATGTTGATATTATTATCTTACGCTTTTGCGATACTAAACTTTTTATTACATTTTTTTTCATTTTCGCTCAACTTAATTTTGTTTAATAATTTACCATTCAGAAGTGTCTAAATTTCGTTTTAAAAATTTATGAAAATATTTTCTTTCAAATTGACAGCTTGATAATATATATCAAAACGCATAATGTTGTAACGACGTTACTTCCGTATTGTTAGATTAATTTTTATATTTTTTACACTCACATAATGAACATTCATAAATTTGATTAGAAAAGTACCAACTGAAAATTTATCTTAGAGTTTGTTTCGAGTCAGCATTTGACACTTTCTAATAATAAAATGTTAAAGATTCAAAACAAAAAATTTTTAAACTTTTCCACGCGTTTCCATTTACGTATTTTATAAATGCGTAAAGATGATTTCTGTGGCTGCAAGGCATAACGACTTAAGTCCATTTCCATGATTTTGACTTATGTATTTTTTAAATTGGAATAAAATAAGTAATATCGGTAAGTTGCTTTCAACGAGTAGTTTAAAAGGTTTGAATTATTGTTAATTGAAGCTCGATCATTTCCAAAAACGATTCATTAATCATACACATTTTATTCCAATTTCAAAAACACATAAGTCAAAATCATGAAAATGGACTTAAGTTGTTATGCCGTGCAGCCACAGATTTGGTACAAACAAATGCGAGTTTTTATAATCAGAAAAAATAATTTTATTTCTAAAAAGTCTTTATCTGTGTTGACATGATCAAGTTCTAAAAACTGAACTGATTTATAAAACGTTATATTTACTTTTTAAATAGAACGATAAAATTTTCATTTACTTTTTTTTTGTCGAACACGTTTACATTCGATTTCTAAAGCTAACGCGCGAGTAATAAATTTCAGCAATAGTACGATCCGCCATGAAAGTATCCTATACGCATTCTTATTTTTATCGAAAATCGAAGCACTTCTGTGTATCCGAATACCGTGACCAAAATAGAGCTTGCACGCGTTAACATCAAGAGAAGATCGAGAACGAAATGACACATCGAGTTTTTGCGATATATAGGGTATAGTGTGCACCGACAAGGCGCATGCAAAATATTGATGGATCGAGATATATAATGTGAATTGAAATTGCAGAGCGAGCGATGGCACACGTGGGCTCGAGCGAGGTGCTGATAGTCGGGGGCGTCGGTTGCAATGAACGGCTGCAAGGCATGATGGGCGTGATGTGCGAGGAGCGAGGCGCCAAGCTCTACGCCACCGACGAGCGATTTTGCATCGATAACGGAGTGATGATTGCCGTGGCTGGATTGCTTCAATTTAAGGCCGAAGGACGACCCACTGCCTGGAGTAAAACCAATTGCGTGCAACGATATCGCACCGACGACGTGCACGTCACTTGGCGCGACTGATTCGACTCGCGGTTTTCGACGATCAACAACCGCAAGAGAGTGCATTTGATTATTCACGCTAACGTTTGGACTCGTGCGGAGAAAGTACTTGAGTGCATCTTTCTTTTGTTATGCACGTTTCATTGATTGAACGTTATGTAAATTGTAATTTAATTCTAAAGGAATATAAGGCTATTTTACCAATATATGAATTCACATGGTACATTACTGAACACAATACCTCTACGCTTCGATAAATATTGTTGTTTATTGAACGATCTTTCGTAGAATCAACGAGACGAAGCACAGTTGTACTTTAAATACTTTTCATTGTCAATCTCAAATAGAACCTCATCTCTATCGAACGTCGAACTACGTAGGTCTCGTTTATTACGCGAGCTTTTTCACGACCAGGGATATAGTTACGATCTACTTTATGAGGTAGTTACACTATTTAGTCTGATGCACAAAAACAAATATCCGACATGGAGATTTTGAGACATTCAGTACAATCTTAATGGCTTTACTGTTTATTGGATCGCGTGATTGTCTTCTACAAATAGATTGTACTCATAGTTTTGCACTTGGATAATCTGAAGTTGGAGTAACAATGTTTTCAAATTTAGCATCATAGAGTCTATTTGCTATTGCGAATCGTTAAATCTCAGAATAGTTTGATACATGCGATACGATAATTCCATACGAAGAGCAAAAACTTTTCTACATCAACCACAGCTATGACTCTCATTATAGTTTCTCTTATGATATAATCTCACCAAACTACATTATGAAAGTCAATCGAAAGATAAATATAACTTGTAAGTCCAATTTGTCAATTGCAGGTGGCTCCTTCTCCTCCCAGTAAAAGTTACCACGCCATCGTGCACTCCATACATGAAATTTCGAGGGAAAGAAAGCTCGGCGCGAAGGCATGTTAGTAGCGGTTGGAAAAACGAGGGCTCGAGAGTTAAGAAGGGCACGTGAGCGCCTTGGGGCGAGCAATCATCCAAGCTCTCGTTTCACCTCGCAATTTGCGAGCCTCAAGTTCAACGTTATCACGCCGATGGGATCGCGCCCGCGCCGCCATACCTCGGTAGCTATGTACCTACGTGCGCGCGAGAGAGCCTTCACTTCGATTTTTCATATCCCACTTTTCTTTTCGCTCTCTTTCTCTCACTCGCTTTATTATTTTTGTTTTCTACTGTGCTACTACTCGTTTTTACTTCTCTGCCTACAGTTTCGCGCACTTGTTCTCTGCTGTTTTCTCCCTGTGAAACTTATTTATTGCGATATGCTTTCGTCTTCGTATAACTTTCTTACTATTCGCCTCTTCGTCTCGGGATTCTTTATGGTCTAGTTTTAATGACTTATTACTTTCGTGCTGTTTCGAAACATCTCACTTTGTTTCCATCTTGGAACTACATTATCACCATTGAAATTGTAGAAGTTCATTCGTTTGATCGATATTTCATTGACTTCTGCAACGACTTCTGTGAGGAGAATTTTAATATTCCTCGGAAGGAGGCCAGTTGCTCGTTATTAATGTTGAAAACTCGTTCAACTTGATATCATCAAGCGCAAAGGAATAAGTGAGAGATAGAGACGAAGTCTGGAACATTCATTTCTCTCGCTCGAATGATTATCCAGAAAGAACAGAATTCATTATTCTAAGAGCATACTTTGTTAAGTCGAACTCTCGGGCCAATCTAATATACTTCTTTTTTGCGCGAAGAAAAAAAATCTCCGAACGAAGTAAAGTAATGAAATCTTTCGAGAAAGAGAGAGAGAGAGAGAGAGAGGGAGAAACTACACTCTTATCAAAAGCTCGTTGCTGAAAGCTCAGAGACAATCCAGCTTTGGACGTCTTACATTATGTACGGAACACATCATTTGCCGATAAAAATTCACCTCTCTCTCTCTCGACTAAACTAGAAAATCGTTTTCCGCTACATTCCATCAGCTTCTCTTCTCTTTACGAGCAAATTTATCTCCCGTAAAAAAAGAAGAGAAAGAAAAAAAATTTACTCGCACGGTATATATATATATATATATATATACATATATTGTTTCGGGGGGTGTGGGAGATCTAAAAATCCACAACAAGACAAACGAACCTGTCCGGCGCACGCATTTTTAACCGTCCTACCATACACACGCGCATCATCCCACGCTCGCGCGAGGAAAAGCAACAGTGTCCCAGCTGATTAATAACGCCCCCCTCTCAGTCCACTTTTCGCACGATTAGGGCGTGAGGAGAGGAAGCAAGAGAGAGAGAAAATGCTTTATCCCCTCGACTTTCCCACGAAATTACAACGTCAGAGCCCGCGAGAAAGCCAAAACTCGCTCTCTCTTTCTCTCTTTCCACCCTTGTCGGCCAAGGTGGCGGGAGCGGCCTCGGCACGCACACACACACAAAAACTCATACATAGTCACGATACGGGGTAGAGCGCTGCTGGCTGGTTGGTTGGTTGGTTTGCCAGGCAGATAGATAAAGCCGAGCGAGAGCGCATGGCTGGCCCGATTCCAAGTCGTGCCTGAGTTGCGGTGGCGGGTGTGCGGCGGTGGAGCCCCCGTCGCGGTGGCAGAGCCAGTAGCGGTAGCAGCACCGGCCCGAAACGAAGCGACTTCGCGCGCTCCGTTGTACAAAGCTCTCTCTCTCTTTCTCTCTCTCGCGCGCAAGTTCACCAAGCCGATCCATAACCACCACCGCCGCAGCCACAGCTGTGCAGTCTGTCAGTGTTTTTCTTTCTTTCTCTTACTCTCCTTTCTCTCTTTCTCTCGAGCGCGCGCTCTTCACCTGCCCTATACCCCTGCTTTTTGTTTACTACTACCTCGCGCTCGTTCACTCGCGATCGATCCGCCCAACGGCGACCGAGTTGTACTTTTTTAACAATCCACGAGAGCGAGAGAGCGAGAGAGCTTGCAGCCCCCCGAGTGTGACTGTGCTTTCTGGGTCAACGAGCTGAAAAACAATTGGCGATTGATTTACCCTCGTGTCTGTGTGTGTTATACACCTCTCTTACTTTCTTGCTTTCTTTTTCGAGTGGCGTGCATCATCGTCGTCGTCGTCGTCGACCCTCGTGCATGGCAAGCACTACACACTCTCGCACGCGAAAGCTCTTCTCTATTTCGCCAAGGAAAACAAGTGACAACGGTTAATACGTTCTCGGTCCATCTATCTTGTCTCGACTCTCTCTCTCTCTCTCTCTCTCTCTCTCTCTCTCTCTCTCTCTCTCTCTCTCTCTCTCTTCCTCACGGTTTTGGCTTCAGTCGTTCAAACACCGGGTTCTTTAAATAAAATCCACGTCCCATTCGATCACACGAAATTTTCCCATCCGTATCGCGGAAGCTTTTTGTCTCCTACATCGCTCGTGTTGTTGTTGTTTTACAGGTTTTTAGTTGGTGAACAACTAGTCGAAAGAAAGAAAGAGTAAGAGAAAGAGACAGTTGAAACATGTAAGAAAAGAAAACACACACACACACACGCAACGGGGAGAGCTGCTGCTGATGTATATATATATCAGATGCCGACGAAGAAGAGGGCGTACATCGCGGCCGATGATAATCGATAGGAGCTTTAGAGACGCGTTTGTGTCATAGTGCTTTGGTGAACTGCTGCTCTGTTGCTCTGCTACACGTGGTACCTCTGTAACTCTCTCGCGCAGCTTTGCCAGCCTAAAAGTGAGTGAGAGAGAAAGAGAGAGGCTGAATAGAGACGTCACGCTGAATAAAACGAGAGAGTGAGTGAGCGGAATGCTCGTGGTGACGCTGCGAGCGGCCTTCGCAGCCTTCGGCACGCAGACTCGACGACACTGCGGACTCTTCTGAGGAGAGGTAAGTACGAGGCCAACAGAGAGATACACAGAGATATTATACGAGCCTCATCTCTTATAATTCTTTTTTCTATCGTGACTATTCTTGCCATTCACAACTAGCTGTGCTCCGCTTTAGAAAATAGGTGCATCGCCGTCGATGCACCGTGCGCGCCCCAATCGCTCCCTCTCACGTTCTCTCTCTCTCTCTCTCTCTCTCTCTCTCTCTCGCTCGCTCTCTCTTGAGAAATTTCGCAACAAGTGTGAAATTTATTCGGGTTGCATGCGCGCCACCACTACCGCCTGCGCGCATCACATGTGCACGCTGCAGCCGACGCTCGATTGAGTGGCCCACTATATATATACTTCGACGACTCGCTAACCTGATGGCTGTAAACATCGTTTGGCATCTATATATCCTAATAAACTACTGCCTACTTGGCCAACACGTCTTATTCGCGCGTGCAATATCGCGACCCTGACGCGCCTCCTTCTTTTTTTTTCAACGTATTAAAATCTCTCTCTTTATTTTTTTTTTTCCTTTGAGACATTCCTTTAACACTCTCGATGTTTACATAACTGGTGACACGCGCTAAATATAAATAATATATATATTTTTTAGCATCTGCCGCACACGCGTGCCACGCAGGCTAAGCGGGCTTTTCCGCAAAAGTAAATAGAAATAATTCTGAGCTGTCGCGCGCGCTTGCATCACGCCACTTCTATGAGTGTATACGTGTGGGTTCTTTTATTTTGTTTCGTTGAAAAGCCTCCCCGCGCAATATTTATGCGCGTTCACGCCGAAATCAAAGACACACAGCTCGTGCAAGATATATCAACTCCTCTACGTGTGAATTCATAATGAGCGAAACGGTATATAGAGTGAAAAGGAGGCTACAGTGCCACACAATCATATAGGCTCGCAACGTAATTTCCTCATTTATAAAAGCTTGAGCGCTTGATACACGGGAAAGCTTGTACAGCGCGGCGCAGCGGAAGAAGAGAGAGAAAAAAAAACATGTAAAAGACAAGAGAAAGAGAAAGAAGTAGAATGAAACTTTAACGGCGTATCGATCTCTCGTTCTCTCGGAAGCCGTATAGAGAGCTTGTTTTTTCCACGGAGGCATACACGTACACACCTTCCAACACGTACACACGCTACATAGGCTTTTCCTCGAGTTCGAGTATATTTTTAGCACTCCCTTTTCGAAGCGCCGCCGCAGGACTTTTGATTGAAGGAGAGCTTTCTCTAGCCGCTGCTCGCGCGCGTCCTTTGTTTTCGTAATCACGCGCCCACGGGGGATTGGGATGAGCGCGCGCAAGCCGCAAGCTCTCACTCAGCACGGTGCCACTCATCGTTTTCTCCCCCCCCCCCCTCACGACTCTTCCTCTTCTTCTTATGTCGCCGTGATTGCACGATGCTCTCACGGCAATTGATTAGCGTCAATTTCGTCGTGAAGGCACTCACGCGGAGAAAAGTGCGCTACACTCAATTTGCAAGATAGAAGCCGCTGAAAAGAGGAGGACGGAGCGAAAAGGGAATCTTCAAAGCGGGCAAAAAATGACGAAGGTAAATTTACACAAGCTGTGAATTTGGGCCAAGTGGCTGTGTATAAGTCGCGCGCGGGCTCTCTGTTTGAACCCCTTCCGAAGTATCTGACAGTTCTTGTTGGTATGTGCTTATGCATAAGGAGTTGACGCGGCATAGAAAAACAAGGCGATAGTAAGCACGCGCTTGTGCTCGCTTACGAAATATAATAAAGGGAGGATCCTGCGCTTTCTCTCTCTCTCTCTCTCTCTCTCTCTCTCTCTCTCTCTCTCTCTTTGTCTAGCTGTCGTTTGCGCTCGCGCATCACGTACGCTTATCGATCGTCGGCGGCAGCGGGGGCAGCAAGCAACGATGGGTGCGCACAGCTTGCGCCTTCGAAATTTCGAGAGAGAGGGAGGTCGAGCCGCCGTCGCCGTCACCGTTGCCGCGTGCGTGCCGTGACTTTGAAATTCGCGCGCGCGCGAGATGGAAGGCGCGGTGCGTGTGTGCGGATGCGAAGATAGGTAGGGAGCGAAAGCTCATCGAAAATAGCGGTGGTCGAAGCGTGTGTATGTCTCTCTGCTTCTTCGCACACCGGCGCTGTGTGTACCCGAGGTATACACGTTTGTGTGTGTGTGCGTGTGTGTGTACGCGTGCGAACTTGATTCTTATTTTCGTCCCATTGTCACGCGTCTATACGTGAATACACAGCGGAGACCGGTGGAAGACGCGAGAAAGAGAGAATGAGGCAGTAAGCTGCGCAAACGGGCAAAACAATCGGCCGTCGCCGCCGCAGCCGCGACTTCTTGGCAAGCGTTGAGAGCCGCGTCGAAAGCCAAGCCAATTTGCTACGCGCTAATGCGGAGGTTAGGCCGTAGTTTCACGGACGTGTCATGGTCCGATGGAAAAGCTGCGGCTGTCTCGCTCGCTGCGAGCTTTCTGAAACTCGGTTCGATTTCAAAGGGGTTTCGCTTCTTACTCGCCGTCAAATGCCTACCTTGTCATCGATACCAAACCGTCTCGCTCTCGATCTTCTCAATTTGATCAGCCTCCGTTGTGTCTCAGAGGTATTCCCGATGCCAACATTTTTTTTTTCTTTCTCTCTCTTTCTCTCTTTTATTTAAAGATTCGCGTCTTTTGCTCGAAAACCATTTCGGTGCCATTCGCGGAGCCGCGAGGCTGTATTATGCAGTCGGAATGAGATTCATTAATTATGCATACAATTTGAATGAAGAGCTCTCTCTCCCTTTCTCTCCAAGATTCTTCATATCCAAGCCTCGTCGTTATTGCTTTTTATGCAAAGCAGCGCGCAATTTTTTTTCAGTGTTCAAGTGACGAATGAACTGGCATCAAACTAAACTTACATTCGTCAAACACACATAAACAAAAAACATTCGCTACTCTTTCGTTCGTTAATTTTTATTTCGAGCCCGCAAAATACATATATGGCCAATTCCACGAAAAAACTGCCGTAATTTGGTAGCGTTTTTTCAATAATTCAAACTGAGGGTACGCTCTCAATTTTAGGGTTACGCGGCTCTACGAAGCATCAAAAGTTTCGCAATCCTCTTG
>JAWWMK010029657.1:0-14481 GCA_035047105.1 Galeopsomyia nigrocyanea
GCGGCGCGAGCCGCTCGGGTTGCCGAAAATCGCAAAGTGGGAGCGTCGAGGTCAATGCACCCACGCGGGTTTAAGGCACGCTTTCAATTAGCGCACGAAAATTTAATAATTAATAAAACTAAAAAATGGACATATCGGTCCGAACATCCCGCCAGCCTCGTTGCACGGAGGCGACGAAAGTTAATAAACTTTGAAAATAAATGTAACGGAAAAACAAAAACTTAATTTTCTCGAAAAGAATAAAAAAAAATAATTATATGGCAAAAAACTTGAAAGAGAAGGAGACCGAAACAAGAATTATTCGTCTTCTTCTTCTTCTTCTTCTTCCTCTTCGTTGGCCTCGAGGTGGTCATTGGCCGGGGCTGCAGCAGCGGCGTCTGCGCCACCCGCCATAGCAGCATCGGGGCCGCCCGCCATGTTGTAGTCCGGAAAAGTGGTCTAGGGATCGTCAGATTTCAGAGGCAATCGGACGAGTTTCACGAGTGGGCGATCCAACGTGGTGGAGGCCTACTTCAACGTGGCCACTCGAGGCAGGCCGTCGGGTCCGTTGTGGAGTTGGAGGACGCGTGCCATAGGCCACTTGGTCGCGGGGAGATTAATGTCCGTGTGACAAGGACCAGATCCCCTGCTTGCAGCGTGGAGTTCGGCTGCAACCATTTTGAGCGCACCTGGTACTGGTGCATCACCTCCTGCTGCCATCGTCGCCAGAAGTGGTTTCTGATCACCGTGGCGAGTCGATAGCGAGGATCGCCGGCCAACTTGGTGGGAAAGTCGCACGGCTTCGGCAGAGATTTGAGTGCTCTGTTGATGAGGAAATGGCCTGGAGTCAGAGCAGTTGGGTCCTCCGGGTTGCTGCTAAGAGGACTGATGGGCCTCCTCGAAGAGAACTCCTCGAAAGTCAGCGCCGAGTCGCCCAAAGCTCTTTTGAGGTGATGCTTAAACGACTTGACACCCGCCTCCCAGAGCCCTCCAAAGTGCCGAGCGCGAGGGGGCATGAATTTCCAGGCGATTTCATCCTCAGCTAGCCGTGCAGCCACCTCCTGAGAAAAAGAAGAAGCCGCGTGGAAGAGCCGCTTGAGCTCATTACTCGCGCCCTGGAAGTTGGTTCCATTGTCCGAGTAGACTGTTGTGCAAAGCCCCCGCCGATTTGTGAAGCGCTCGAAAGCATCGAGAAACTTCCGCGTTGACAGATCAGAAACTACCTCGAGGTGGACAGCTCTCGTGAACAGGCAGACAAAAAGACACACGTAGCCCTTCGATGCGTGATGGCCGCGGCCTGCACTCGTGCGTACTGGAAAAGGACCAGCGAAATCGACACCGCTGATCGCGAAAAGATCGGTAAATTCTGCGCGATCAGCCGGCAGGGGGGCCATCTGCTGTTCCTCCACCCGGCCATGGAAACGTGTGCACCTGATGCAGCCACGCACCAGCCGACGTACGGTGTTTCGTACCTGCGGGATCCAGTAGCGCCGGCGTATGTAGCTGAGGACGAGTTGAGGGCCTCCATGCAACATCCTTGCATGAGCATCTCTGATGATGAGCTTGGCGAGATGGCTGTGGAGTGGGACCAGCGCCGGATGCTTCTCCTCGTAGGAGAGAGCAAAGTTGTGCAGGCGGCCGCCTACACGGAACACTCCCTGCTCGTCAATGAACGGGAGGCAGTGGCGAACGGAGGACCTTCGTGGAAACGGCTTGGATCGTTGCAGACTCCGAAGCTCCGCCGCAAAGTGCTCAGCCTGCATCCGACGAAGGACGAAAGTGGTGGCCGCAATGATCTCGGCGGCAGTAAGCCCTCGTCTTGGGCGTTGATTTTTGGGAATCCGAAGGAAGGCCGACCAGCCCAGCACATACGCGTATGTGTGGATTAGGTGGCTGAGTTTTGAGCACCGAGAGATGTGTTGCTCGAAGCTTTCGGGCTGAAGAGCCGCGTGAAAAACTGCCGGCCGTTGAGCCTTGGCTTCCAAATCCGAGAAGAACGAGGCCGCCTCCGGAAGCTCAGTCGACCAATCCCTGCGCAGTCAATCAGGACCGCTCCACCAGAGAGCGAAATCCTTGAGGGTGGCAGGTGAGAGACCTCGTGACGCACAGTCAGCCGGATTGTCTTGAGAGGCGACATGATGCCATGTAGCGAGCGGCACTAGTGACTGTACCTCGCTCACTCTGTTGGCGACGAACGTCTTCCAAGAGTTGGCCGGTTGGCGGAGCCAAGCCAGGGTGACCGTAGAGTCGGACAAGCAAAAAATCCGAGCTGGTGGATGTAGCAGTTGCGGCACGAAGGCAGCAATGAGTCGAGCCAGCAGGAGAGCGCCACACAGCTCCAAGCGCGGAAGGCTGACCGTTTTGATTGGGGCGATCTTGCTCTTGGCCACAATCAGAGAGGAAGACCATTGACCGGCATCCTTGCAGATGAAGTAGAGAGCAGCAGCATAGGCTTGCTCGGAGGTATCAGCCAACCCATGAAGGTACCAGGTGAGTTGCGCTCCGCATCCAAAAAACCGAGCGATCCTGATGGACTCGATGTCCAGCAGCTGATGTTGGAAAGTGGTCCATTCAGCGAGCAGAAGAGCATCGAGCGCCTGATCCCAATCGCAGCCCTGGATCCACAGCCGCTGAATCAGCATTTTGGCTCGAACGAGGACTGGAGCCAGCCAGCCTATAGGGTCGAACAGCCGAGCGACGGTGGGAAACAAACCGCGCTTGATGGGTGTGCCCTCAGCTGCGCACCCTAAAATAGAAGTGATCAGCAGCTGGCTTCCAACGTAGCCCGAGTGTAGATACGTCGTCCTCCTCGGCGAGCGACCGTTCTTGGGTGGTGACAGAATCAAGGGCAGACAAAAGCGCAGGATTGTTGGCAGACTATTTGTCCAGCTCCATGCCAGCTGACCGCAGGATGCCAATGAGCTGAGCGCATGCGTCGAGAGCCTCCTCCAAGGTATCCGCTCCCGCAAGAATATCGTCCACATAAGTTTGGTTCTTGACGATGTCAGCGCCGATGGGGAAATTCGCCTTCTCGTCCATCGTCAGCTGGTGAAGTGTGCGCATTGCTTGGAAAGGAGCGCAAACCGTCCCGTAGGTCACCGTTGCGAGGCGCCAATGTTGAATGGCCTCGTCGAGCGAGTGACGCCAAACGATCCTCAGCCAATCCTGGTCATCCTGATGGATGCGAAACTGCCTGAACATCTTGACGATGTCGCTCGTGAAGACAAACTTAAAAAAGCGCCATTTGGGTTGTGGATTCTGCTCAAACTTGGTCAGTGGCCTTTTTTGCATAGAAATAAAAGTTCCTCGAAGGATGCTGTCCCATAGGCCTTTGTTCGGGAGTTATCGGGCCTTATATACGGAATATTGAAAAAAAGAGCCTCTCTCTACATCAAAATAACTCTTGAAATATTGAATCTGCCGTAATTTCAGAGGTACCAATAGAAAGCTGAGATAAAATCTTTCTGTTTGAAAAAAAAAGTTTGTCAAAAAACTCCAATAGCGCGGGATTATAAGTGCCTCGGCGCTCGCTTTACTCGCTGCCTCGGCCTTATATTATTCCGCACTACAAACATTCTCCTTCGGCTGTATTCGCGTTTGGCTCACTCAAGGCACATAAATAACTACTCCGGCTGTATTTGCGTTTGGCTCGCCCAAGGCACATAAATAAATAATACATGTACAAGGATTTTTTATAATTTGTTATGGTTATTATCAAAAAAAAGGTTATTAACGATGGGTGTTATTGGTTCGAGGCCGGTCCCTACATCGGGTGTGGTGCATTGGGTTAAAACCCCAAGAACTCGGCTTTAGTACAGACCACATAAATGTTAAATCCCGGGGGAAAGGAGTGTCAGCATAACCTATTCATTTATCCAAATGGTGACAGCATAGGCACCAATTTATTTAGTAAATGAAAAATACTTATGCCTACGCCTACATAAATCCGCAAACGTCAGCATAAGTACCGATTTCCAAAATAATACATATATAGACAATTACTATTACGTTCGCATTGCTAATATAGAATTCTTTGGTAACTCACCTACGCTAACGCTTACATATATTTATGACATATGGATATATCTCACAAACTTTTCATTTTGATGCTGATACATAGCTCCGTCCGAAAATGGTAACAAATGCTATACTCTAAAGATATTTTCGGCAAGAAGAAATGTTATAATGAAGGTTATTACTGATTTGAACTATAGTGTTTCAGTCGATGGAAATCATTACCCGTTAGCTATGAAGCCAAAACTACTTAAAATTCTAGTAATTCAGTGTGATTATATACGATTTCATAATTTTTGTAAGCCTGAATATTGTTTACCGAACTTTCTTAGAGGCTGTCGATTTTTTTAATAATCTGGCCCATGTTAGTATTCAAACAGTATAGTCGAAAAAGGCGTGTAACTCGTGAGAAAGGTAAAAAAAATTGTCAAACATCTGATGTTAAATATTAGTTGGTCGGAAACGCGCTTTTTTACGTCATAACTTTTTTATCATTTGGTTTTGGAAAACGATAAAAATGCAGTATATTCTACTCACAAGGAGTCAGGGTTCCAGAGAATCAATCTTGATGAAACTTTGAGGGTTGGTTTCTAACATTATTCGATAAGTAAAGCCACATTCAGAATCATCTCATAGGCCTTTGGTCCCTTAATCATAGACAAAATTGATAAATGATTATTTTGCCCGGCTGAAATTGATAATACTATTCTAATTGCTGTTATATACTTGCAAAGCTACTTTGCTTGTACTATTCAGCTCTCACCTGTGAAAATTGAAGAAATACAATGTAAGTCGATATGACTGCAAGGCCTTAAAAAATAAGGGTAAAATTCTTAAACTCATTTTTCGAACTCGGTAAATTTTGGCCATGAAGAATACATAGTCTTTGCTAATATACTATGTTATTCATAGCTTACTTTTTCGGTATTTTTGTCTTGAACAGTAATTTAAACTTTATTTACACACTCACTGATTTACCAACATATTAAATAATAGTGAATGAATCGATTTCAAAAATAAAAATTCGTCTAATTATCGATAAATGTGGGTGTCAGTTGAAAAAGTGTATTTTTTTCTCGAGTTTCCTTTCAGATTGTGAATTTCTTGAATTTATTATTCTGGTTCTATTATAGGCACACCTTACATTGTGGTGGCATTTTGTAAAGTACATTGACAAGGAGAGTGTCAGGTTTCTGGAGAATCCATCTTGATGAATTTTGAATGTTCATTTCTACCACTTTTCTATGAGTAAAACCACGTTCAGAATCATCTCATAATGCGGCATTGCCAATAAGCAATTATGACTCTTGGAATACACAATGTTTCCACTTATATGAGTTGATAATCAATAATAATTGATATGCACGCTATCACACTTTGTAAAACTCCATTTACCGTACTTTTGACCATTTTAGTACCATTTTAGACCGTACTTTTGACCATTTTCGACCATTTGTAATTTTGTGACCGTCTCAATGAATGAGATCTGAACACCAAATGAAATTTTATCCCAAAGTATTATGAATAATTAAACAATTAGCGTTTTTGTTATAAAAAAATCATGAATATCTTATCTGATAAAATACATTTTTGATGGGTTGAAAAGTTATTAAATCCTTAGAGAATCGAATGATTTACGGATTTGACTTTTTATTTCACCTCTCCTCAAGTCTTTTTTCATCCAATATTCTAGAAAATTAAATAGTAATTGCTAATTAAATAAATGTTCATAACCTCGACGTTTGCTTACCAAGAAATATATTTTGCATTGTCCGTCCTATTTTAACAAATAACAGAACTGTTTTTGCTGAGTTAAAACTAAAAAATTCGGCTACAATGGACAATAATCTCTCTTGATTCTTTAACACGCTTTATCGAAAACTCCAAAATTGACGGTTTTTCTATAGTATATGCTGTTTACCACCTTTTTGGGCGCTTATATTGTCGTTGCTATTGTTTATTTTACAAAATTGTATTAAGATATATTGTAGTTTAAAACGTCATTTGAACATTTAAATATTCTATATTAAATTATATCAACTTCACTTTGGATATATAGAGTGCCGCCTGGAGGGATGACTTTTACATTACATGTTGGCTCTCCTCTAGTATTTTTAAAGATACTGTACGACTGTGGATCAGTATGAGCACTCCAAGTGTCCACTGTCATCACAAATTTATTTTCTTGAACGTAAGCTTAATCTATATATATAAATAGGTGCTAACTAATGGCTTTGACATTTTCCCGGTTTGGCAGCAGTGACAAAAACATTTGTACAAATGCATGATAAGCGATCAATTCCTTCTTGGATTCAAGGACCAAAGTTATTATGAGTCTCTTGTAAACATAAAAATACTGCAGGCAGGAGCAGGCCAGAAGCTGTAGTGGTATATTCTACTGTATAACTGTGAGTCATTTCATTTACATCCCCAATATATACTTCAACTGCTTTACTTCCTTTTTTAGCTAATGTTCTGGCTACACCAATTCGGTACTGACACTCCATCTGATCAGTATTCAATATCAACTCTGGTCTTATCGAAGAAGTAGATCTTTTTGATTCATCTTGGTAGTCTATTCTCAAAACTGTTTCTGCAATCGATCTCCTTACGCATGATTTTCTATATTTTGTTACTTTGTTCATTGAAATTCCAAGTTCATTCTTAAATCTATTTACCCATGATAAAGATTCCACAAAACTGAAATCTTTGTATTGGGAAGCAGTTTGAAGAGCATACTCTTGTAAATTTCTCATAGTTACTAGCTTAAGATTGTCACGGTTGCCCATAAAACGTACTGAAGTCTATTTTTTTATTGCATCGTAATATTTATCATGCTATGATCCTCCAGACAAAATATATTTCTCCCAGCGCTTTTATTCATCTAATCTAGACACATTACTCGCACCATGTGCTTTGAATTTTTCTAGTTTCCAGTTCGGGTGAGACTTTACGAGATTGTCAATTTGTATTGTCTTTCAAATGGAACCTTTATCCAGATTTGTTTTCTTCTAATGGTATGTATTCATCATCATCAATAATTTTAGTTTTCTTTGGAAGTGGCTCTGTTTAATTTAATAAAAAAATTTAATCTGTTGTTCTCAAAATGAGAGTATATAAAGTTTTATCAGAAAATTAACTCTTATCGAATTTAGTACATTAATAAAAAAATATAAATTAAAAATTGGAGTATTCTAATGAACTTTTTGAGTATTCATTATATTCATTAAAAAAATTACCTGGTTCTTTAAAATAATTTAATTTTTCACCACACGGCGCGTAAAATTGTGGTCGTACGCCCTCTGAGCAGGGAGTACAATGCTGCGTTCTCTGCCTAGAGAGTAAAATGCTTCTCGGCTGACGCCTCGAGCGGGTAAAACAGCGCATCGCGCGTACACGAGGCATTTTACTTTCAGACAGAAAATGCAGTATTGTATTGCCTGCTGAGGGCATACAACCATAACTCTACGGGGGTGTGATGAAAAATCGTATACGCTACTCTGGAGTACAAATAGGCGAGCACACACTGTGAAATGTTGACCTCGCATCGCTCGGTCGGCAACATCACACAGTGCGTACAGCGCCTATTGTACTCCCTCGTAGCGTAATGTACTATTAAATCTTGTTCTTGGAAAAATTTGTCTTCAGTAACTTTTTTATAAGATTCAATAACTTTAATAACAGCTAGTGCTCCCGATTCTGCAATGGGTATAGCTTCTTGAAAAAAATTTTCAAAAGTTTCATTTTTTATATAATTATTGGTGGTTCGTATTCCACCTTAAACTGTAGGTCCAGTCATGATGCATGTAAAAAGACTTTGCCTCTCACACTCTTCCAGAAGTGGTGGGGGAGACTAGTCTTCATGCCTCTCAGGACTATAGGGAATCAAGCCTGCGTACAGGTACCTCGTGTACCTCTGCAGAGTTCAAAAAAATGAACTTCGTCATGAAGTAACAATACCAATAACAACCAAATTTCTTATGCATGCAGCAACGCTTTGAGAAATTAAGTCATGTGGCAAATCACCTTCTTCTATTTCAATATCCCAATTGCGATTCCACTCTTTTTAAATTTTTACTAAATATTAAACCAGCTTGATCTGAATAATTTCTTGAAATAATTTTTTATAAAATATTCACAAATAACGCGCGAATTAAAATAGTGGAAGATAATAATATAATTTACTGTACCGATTAAATTTTTCGTATCGATCAATTTCCAGTTATTGCTCTTCATTTTAACCATCAACAATAAAAAACTTTCGAACTTTTGAATTTTTCCAAGTTTCAGAATTCTACCGTCAGATGGCTTTATGAATATTCGGTTTTCGCGGTCGCATTGATGGCCCTGGGCTTTGTTGTGAAGTTTAAATAAAAATACCGAAAGAAGTTAAGAGTAGGACCAACATTTTATTGAAAAGTGTTAATAACCATGTTTTTATTACGAAGTTTACCAAAAACCGTTCTGTTATTTGTCAAAATAGGCCAGACAATGCAAAAAATATTTTTCGGTGAGCAAACGTGGTGTTTATGATCGTTTGTTTACCTGGCGATGGGCAATAATTATTTAACTGTCTAGAATTTTGGATGAAAAAAGACTTGAGGAAAGGTAAAATGAAAAGTCAAATCTGTAAATCATTGGATTCTCTAAGGATTTAACAACTTTTCAACCCATCAAAAATTCATTTGATCAGATAAGATATAAATGATTTTTTATTTCAAAAACGCTAATTGTTTAATAATTTATAATACTTTGGGATGAAATTTTGTTTGGTTTTCAGGTATTATTCATTGAGAAGGTCACAAAATTACATCCAAAATAGTCAAAAGTACGGTCAATGAAGTTTTAAAAAGTGTGATAACGTGCATATCAATTATTATTGATTATCAACTCATATAAGTGAAAACATTGAGCATTCCAAGAGGCATTATTGCTACTTGTCAATGCTGCATTATGAGATGATTCTGAACGTGGTTTTACTCATAGAAAAGTGTTAGGAACCAACATTCAAAATTCATCAAGATGGGTTCTCCGGAACCCTGATACTCTCCTTGTCAATGTACTTTACAAAATGCCACCACAATGTAAGGTGTGCCTATAATAGAAGCAGAATAATAAATTCAAGAAATTCACTATCTGAAAGGAAATTCGAGAAAAAATACGCTTTTTCAACTGACACCCACATTTATCGATAATTGGACGAATTTTTATTTTGGAAATCGATTCTTTCACTATTGCTTAATATATTGGTAAATCAGCGAGTGTGTAAATAAATTTTAAATTACTGTTCAAGACAATAATACCGAAAAACCAAGCTAAGAATAACATAGTATGTTAACAAAAACTATGTATTCTGCATGGCCGAAATTTACCGAGTTCGAAAAATGAGTTTAAGAATTTTACCCTTATTTTTTAAGGCCTTGCAGTCAACGAAAATACGATAGCCAAATACCGTGTATTTTAAATGGAAAATAAAGTTCTTGTTCTGTGCACGATTTCAATCTAACCACTGAAGCAATTTTAACGTTTGATGCCTCATTTTCTTCGTTATTAAGGTGAGTTTCTACTCAAAATTACTATTTTTTCAGTCAGCATTCTTTTATACGCAGGATTTAAAGTTTTCTACATAGGATGCCAAAATTTTAGTCAATTATTCTCCTTCACAATACGCAAGTTTTTCGACCAACCTAGTCTCATTAGTATATTTCTAACCTAAATTATAACCATGTATGCATGCCGATCTCTTTTTCGCGGCAAATGTTCCAGGTGTCTCCCTAATGCAGCAAAACCATTGTATGGGGGCTCATTTTTTACGGTAACAGAAGCCCTACAAAGCTTGCTAAAATTTGTTTCTCAAAAACTCATTTCCAGATGAAATAAACCACAAAATATCAGAAAACTGGAACATTTTCAGCAGTTTTTTATATTTAATGTACATTTCATCATTTATTCATACGAAAAGTAAATTTTCGAAAAAAAAAATTTAGCAAGTTTTTTAGGGCTTCATTTACCAAAGAAAATGAGCTCCCAAACAACTATTTTGGTGAAATTTGGGTGCGCATGAAACATTTTGAATCTGGGTTTGAAAAAGAAGCTTGAAATACTTATAAAATGGGTATGAAACACGGAAAAAAATTCTGGGGGGCATAAAAAATTTTGTTTTTGAAGTAGAATATGTGTAAAAAATTCCAAAAGTCTAGGTTGAAAAATAAAAAAAAATAGAAATCTGAGTAGTGTAACGGCAGGGAAATTCGGAGATTTTCCCACCGATATCTATTAATTTCGTTGCGAGGCTAACCGCCGCCTCGATGTGATGCTTCCGTGTCGTTGACTTGGTTTGACTCTCTTCTGATGTTGGAATCACGAAATTTTTACTTGCGCAGCCGAAACGGAGTGGCTGTTATTGGAGAGATTCGCATGAAAGAATCGGATTCACGTAAATCAAAACACGTGTAAGTCACTGTTGTGACAAGCCTGTATATTGTCGTGTTTGTTATATACAATGAACGTGATTGTGGCCGAGAGTCTTCGCTAAACACACTCACACGTACAGTCGCAGAGAGCGAAAGAGAGAGAGAGAGAGAGAGAGAGAGAGAGAGAGAGAGAGAGAGAGAGAGAGAGAGAGAGAGAGAGAGAGAGAGAGATGTAGATGTAACTTTATTAGGGCACAAGGGGTGGAACTCGGTTTGGCCGAATGAAAAATAATACAGCAATTTAACAAGCAATAACATTATAACATAAAGTAGGCTGTAGTAACAGCTTGACAACATAAACAATATAATTCGCTTTAAACCGATATAAAATATAACAATAATAATAGCATTGAAGTACGCATACAATTCGCATGGATCGCATAACAACTGATAAAAGTACATAACTTTCGTAGTAAGAGACTAGTACTGCCCTTCGCAATGGCAGGTGGAGCTAGCATGTAACAAGCATGCCTCAATCGAGTAACGTAGAGTGAATAGACAAACGCAAAAAACAAGGTAGGACAGCTGCAAAACGATTTACGAAGGAAACCGATGCATAATACAATTTATACAAACGTGAGCTTTTCTATAAACGAGATTTAACATGACGCAAGGCAGTTGTATCACTTTCTTCGAAAAATTTAAACTTAAGATAACGTCCATGGGGTATGAGGTACTCCGTGGAGTTTGTGAAAGCCGAAACATCAGGCTCGCGATTGACAGGGAGAAGCTCCGCGGAAGCTTGCAGGTTGGAGTAGCGTTCGAAGGCAGTTAGGTGTTCGAAGCGTTCGATTTCGAGCAGTAACAAGATGAGGAAAAGCCAATTCTTAAAAGCTGCAAGCTTTCCGATGTCGAACACAGTGACACTAAGGTCATTCAGGATACTGCGCGCGCGAACCGCAAAGGATTGCTTCCCCGCATCTGTGCGTGGTTTATCGCGCCACATAAAAGCCAGCGGGGGGTTTCTTGCTGAGCGGCGAACATTAGCATCATCGCCAATGGTAGTAAAGCGTAAGGTGAGATGATCCGGGTATTCAAGGGAGCCTGACTTGCAAGTCGAAACAATTTTGAAAAGAAGACGAGCGAGAGCAATATGCCGCATGGAAGAGAGAGAGAGAGAGAGAGAGTGATCCAACCCAGTTTAAAGTGCTGATAGGTCACATGAGAGGTGACATCGCTCGTGGGAATGAAGGGAATGAAGCCAGCAACGAAGCGTACACAAGCATTCTGCGTGACTTGAAGCTGTTGAGTACGAGTCTTATCGAGGTCAATGTACACTGTGGAGGCATACGTGAAGTGAAGGAACACAAGCCACTCAATGAGTTGTTTTCTGAGCTGGCGAGTCAGCGACTTGCGAAAAAAACTTCAACGTGTGAAGAGCACGCAGAGCCTTGCCCGAGACGTTGTTAATGTGTTGTTCCCAGTGTTTGCGAGATCTTTACACCAAGGCTTTTAACTGTTTTAGAGTAGGAAATGGAAATACCGTTGATGTGAATTAACGGAACAGGTACAGCCTGGTTATTGAGCCTAGCAATGAATTTCTCGCTCCCAAGGATGATTACTTTGGTCTTCGCAACATTGAGCTCAAGTCCATTGGCCCTCGCCCAGTCAGCGATAGCCTACGCATCCCGCTGAGTGTTTGAAACTCCGATCTCGATTTCATCAGAAAGACAGTGGACGTACATCTGGTTATCGTCGGCATAGATGACATAGCGTGGAAACTTCAGGACACTCGGCAGATCATTGATATAAATGGCAAACAGCAGGGGTCCCAGAACGCTACCCTGGGGTACCCCTGAAGCTGCTGTAAGCCATTCAGAAACGGTGCCTCCATCGTCAACAACCGCTTGAAGTCGATCAGCTAAATAACTGACGAACCAATCAAGGGTCTTATCGGCAATGTTGAATCCCCTGAGTTTCTTTATGAGACAGTCATGTGGGATACTATCGAAGGCGCGACTGAAGTCGAAGAGGATAAGGATGGTAACCGCTCATTTATTGCGTAGAGTGATCCCTACGAAAACCTGCCTGTTGCTTATCAAGAAGGCGGTTAGTCTCAAGGTGTCGAAGCAGTTGGCTGTGTACAAGCCGCTCAAGGATTTTGGAGGACTCGCATAGTTGCGCAATCGGTCTGGTATCGGAAGGGGTCTTCGGTGAAGTGACTTTTGAGAGAGGGCGAAGGAGGACTTTTTTCCAGTAAGAGGGAAAAGTGCCGGAGTCTATAGATCTATTAAAGAGCGCTGTCAGTTGCGGGATGACAGACTCTGATGCAGAATTTAGCATGTCAACCGATAAGTCATCGAGTCCCTTACTCTTAGAGGTAACGTTGTCTAGGGCGGACTTAACTTTCTCCTGTGTTACCGGTTGAAGGATAAACTGCGGGAAAGAAAAGTGACGATCCAGTGGAGCATTCCGTATAGCCGTATAAGATTTCTCAGTAATGGGCAGGGCTCTATTTACTATGTCAGCAAATTGCTTATTTAGCACGTCTGCCGAGAAGAAAAGAAAGGGTGAGGGAAAGGTCTTTTTTGCAATGCCTAGATGATGAAATTCGTCCCACTTTTTCTTAGCGTCCTTAGCAAGCTTGAATTTGTCGGATATGTAGTTGTTCTTCGCTGATTGCAGATCACTCAACACCTGCCGAGAAAGCTCCTTATATCTCGCTATGTCTCTAGTTCGATCAGTAGCTTTCGATCTCTCGTACGCTGCATTACGCGCACGCATGAGGATCCTTAGCTGCTGCCAGACCTATGGCTTATGCTTAGATGACAGAACAATACTGCGCAGAGGATCAAGTGTATCAAAGACCGAAAGGAGTGTAGTTCATGCGCATCGAGCTCTTCCGGAGAAATAGAACGGCGTGGGGATGGTTGCGTAAGAATGTTAGCAAGAAGAGGCTGAGAAGCAAGGTTAGCTGATAGGAGTGCGTGCAGTCGCATGGTATCAAGGCATTTCAGACTCCGAGTGATGATACTTTTGGTTGTTTTATCATTTGCAGAACAAGTGATCGCAAGTTCAATCAGGCCATGGCAGTCAATGAACGGAGACAGGGTTTGCGAGAATGTGAAGTCACTCATCTGTTGTTTGACAATGAATAAATCGAGCGTGGTGTGGATAGAAGGTCCATTCTTCGGAAAACGATGACATTTCGGCATAATAGAGACAAACTTCAGTGCGTGAAAATCAACCAGGTGCCTAAGGGCTTGCACCCGTCCGTTCCTTTCATCAATAAGATTAGCATTGAAATCACCTGCAACTACCACATCTGTGTAGTGTGGAAGATATGCCGCAAGGCAGCCGAAAAATAGTGAGGGTGATAAGGCCTTGGGAGGGCGGTAAACAACACCAATCAAGAGCTTAAAGCGACCACTCGTGATCTTGGCCAACAAAAATTCTAGCAATCCCTTAACTGAGGAATCGGAAGTTGCTAAAATTTTGGAAGTATATTTGTTTTTCATGTAGATGCCCACCCCTCCTCCTTCTCCGTAAAGACGATCATGACGAAGAAAATAATAGCCATCAAGCCTTAGCTGCAAGTCGCTCTTATTAGAGTCAAGAAATATCTCTGTAACCGCGATCAAATCGTAATCATAGTCAAACGCCCGCAGCTCAAGGAGTTCAAAGTGAGCAGGAGAATCTAGCCTGTTAACATTGGTGTGAGCCATTTTGAAGCATATAGATGGAGGGGATAAGGAGCCATGAGCCCTGTTTGCAATAGAGGATCGGGATTTTTGACGAGGTAATCATACGGGGGTTTTCTGGATGTTTCCAGGCCGCGTCGGCGTCTTGGCTGTCGGCGGATTTGGCGTTTGATTAGGATCATCCAGGGTATTCAAAACTAGCGGTTGAGTTTGACTATGAGGTGGCTGTTGATGTTGTTGCTGTTGTTGAACTGTCCTTGTTAAAAGTTGTGGGGTTTTGAACGCGACCCACAACACGTGCCAACTGCTCCGCCTCAACGGGGTGACAAGGTGAACACCGGTATCGGTGGCCAAATGGCAGCTCTGGCTTAAGC
>JAWWMK010029668.1:0-14476 GCA_035047105.1 Galeopsomyia nigrocyanea
CGTTGAAAAATTTGCTTGGCGTAAAAAGTTATGGCGATTTGAAATCTTAGTGGCGGTATTAGGTTCTCGTACCTTATTATAATTGAAAAAGATTTTTTTCTTATCGTACCAGGAAACATTCTGGAACCAAGCAGAATTCTTTCTCTAGAAGATTTTCTCAAAATTAAATTCTTCCTGGCACAAGAAGATTTACCGCAAAATTATATGTCTTTTTGTTTAATAAGTTTCAAATTGAAATAATTTGAAATCAAGTAGGGTTTTTTTTTCGTAACAAGACGCTTTAAAAAATTAAATTCTTCTCACGTATAGCAGGCCACTTATTTTTCTCGTGAAATCTGATTGTATTTTAAAAGAAATGTTAAAAGCCCAAAATATTTGCTCAACAATTACTCACTGTAGCATTGTTCCAAACAATTAAACTTATCAAAGCTACTTTATCTTTTTCGAAATAAAAAGTTAGCGCTTTCTCACGACAGCGTACATAGCGCTGTACTTGCCTATAGTTAGAACAATTAGCGAGCGCTTCAGAGTTCGTACACACATCTAATTGTTGGAAAAAAAAACTCTATTTCATCACTCATGTCGTAAGTACTTTCTGTAGACTCTATTTCATGGCAATTAACATTCATTTCGCACTCAAAATCTTCATTAAAAATCAACAAAACATCTTCAAAAAAAAAAGGCAACAAGTTGTTTTCCCACGAGAAAATTAAAACTAAAAGTGTACCATTTTCCCCGATGGAATCTACAACTCCATCGTCATCAATTAAAAAGGAAAAAAATAAAAACTTTTCCGTCCGATTTCTATCATCGTCATTCCCAAACGTAAAGCAATCAGTCAACGAAGCACACACTACTCGAGCCTCGCGATGTGAAGAAAAAAAGAAGCCACGTAGCTACGTAGCGGCTTTCTCGTCAGAGTCAGCTAATTCCTCGCGCGCTCGTCTCGGCATTGTATATATATGTAAGTCCTAAGAGTCCGGTCCTTGAAAAATGCCCACGATCATCATCAAAGCCCGTTGTGGTTATATGTCTACGTGCCGCGAGTTACAAGCGAACGCCCTAAAGGATACCCCCCTTAACACACACACACTCGAGAGTATTTCATTTTTAGATCGTTGACCTATTACACACTTCGGAGACAGATAAGATATTGAATCCCTTTTTCGACTTTTATTATATAGACATTTTTCCAAGGTTACACCACCACTACCTTAGCTGATTGTTTGCTCTCTCTCACTATGTCTTTCAGTGGAAAATCTTTTCGTCGCGTGAGAGAAAAACTACCCGCAACGCCGATAAGATTACGTAAAGTCGCCTGTGTGGGAGAAAGAAGGTAAAGTATTTGTACAATGAATGCACGCAGCGTGGAAAGACAAAGAGAGATATGCTAATGCAAAAGGACTATATAAGCGTGTACACTCATTTCCCTTTGAAATTCGTTCTCCGCATTTCCAAAAAGGCATTAAGCGTATCTCCCTGACTCACTAAAAAATCTATAGTATCTTGTGAGATATATATATCGATATATACGACTTTCACCTTTTTATATGTGCTTTTGCGTTTTTCTGTATGATTCACTTTTCAATTTTAAAGGTACGCTCGCGCGGGGGACTTTTAAACTTGGATAATCCTCGAATGAAAAACGTCGTGTAACAGGTGAACCGAACAGGTTCCTCTCACGATGTTTACAAAAAAAAAAAGAAGAGAAGAAGAAGGTGGGAAGCATGAAAAATCACGGGGGGACTGACGCGACTTGGAGGTACATATATATCTCTCATGATGGAAAAGTCAAATAGAAAGACCTTGGAGGGCTCCTCCATTAAAATAACTGAGTCTCGTCGTCGAGGCGGTCTTTACTATACATACTGACGTAGGTTTTTTTTTTAAGATTATTTTTAGATTCTTAGTTTTAAGTGAGATTCTGATTGCGCACGTGAAAAGAAAAAAGAGTTTTCGGCATTGGCAATTGTTTTTTGTTTAAAAACTGTTTTTGTTTTTGTTTTTTTGGCAATGAAATGCTTAAAGAATATTCTGTCGAGTATTTTTTGTTGTTGGGAGAGAGATAAATTAAAATAACGTGAATTTTGCCAAAGGGATCATGTTTTTACTTCGTACTCTTAAGTAAACCCATTAATCAAAAACATTTTTTAAATCTTAATTTTTCACAAAAAAAAGAAAATGAAATTTCAATGCTAATTTCGCAAACCAATTTGTCAATATCGTAATGTAAGCAGATAACTATAATGGAATGAAAGTTTAAACGCGCGATGGACTTCATCGTTTGAAGACGCGATGGTTTTTAACATTCTACTTCTCTCTTTGAATAATCACTTTTATCGCCTTGCCAAAAAACCAGTTTGTTGCAAATATTTTTTTTTTCAACATTGACGTCTTAACCAAATATATATATACGCATTATACATAACTGTCCGCGTAAGATAATCCTTTGAGTAAATTTCTATTTATGTATACGGGAAAGAGATACGCGGCGACTGACGACTGCCAAACATTATCGATCTTTGCATTAGTCTCTCTCTCGAATGCTTTTTTTTTCTTCGAATTTTTGCATTAATGATAGTTTAAGTATAGAATTCCATTCGTCTAGTAGATTGTACACGTAACGTCATCTCAGTCTAAATTCTCTAGCGGTGTGTAAAATTTACATTAGACACTTTAAATCACCTTTAAATTGCGTCAAAAACATTTTACTGTCTCAAGGTAGCAACTCCGAAGGATTTTAGAAAGCGTAAATTAACTTTTCCCCATTAGTTTAAGAAGGAGATAAAGAAAAACTGGTTCCCTGCGAGAGAGGTGACTTTAGAATTTCCAATGGGACCTATTATATACAAAGGATAAAAAAGGGGAGCATTATGCGCCTTCGTCACAGCGTGAATTCCTTTTGGTGGCGGAGGCTTTTCCATCAGGTTGATTTTTCCATTTGTTTTATGACAAATACTGGACATTTCTTTTTTTTTTTCGAGTTTTTTCTTTCTTTCTCGGGTACGGAGTTTATCTGCGAACAGTTCATGTTAATTTTTTTTCTGGATTATACATGCCGTTGCTTATTGTAATTTTATTCCGAATGTAATATGCATTACAGAAGAAATTCCACTCAGGGCGAGCGTTTTATTATGCTTATAGTTTTCTTGACCGTGACAATACTTTTTTTTTTTAAACTCTGTTTCTTTTACGTTTTGGGTATGTTAATTTTCATTCATAGAGATACAGCTTAATCCAAACAATTGTAAAATTTTTATTCTTCTGTCTAGAATAATATTTTGGCTCGCCAAAACTTGCTGAGACGTGATGAAATTGTTTTAGACGAGTTTTGCTGAATCAGCTTAATTCAACGTTGTATATCAAAGCAGCAGAAACGTTCAGTTACAAAGTATATTTTTTAATAATCGTGAAATTCAGCCAAAGTTGATTTTATAAATAAATAATACATAAACCAAATTTTGAAATCCTAATAAAAAATTTTCGCTCAAAAGATAGAGAATTTTTTATGCAGATATACAAAAAAATGAAGGATTTATTTCCGGACATTTTTCAAATTTCAGTAGAATCCCGAATAAAAAATTGAGAGAGACAGAATAAATCGAATATTCAAATGTGCACACATTAAAGAACGACAAAAATCTATCAAGTGCTAAATTTTGTCACCTTTCTCCAGAGGCACGTTCTTAGTCAGCTACTTCCTTATATGACAAACGAAGCCTGCACAAACTTGCAAAAGAGACGTATATGAAGAAGGTCAAGTTGAGCGTCAAATTCACAGTTTAATAAGTGGCGAAACAGTTATAATTTTTTGCAAGGAATTTCTAACGCTGTGCGTAACTACACAAGCTTAAGGCGTTTTGTATATTGATATATCAAAAGATAATTGGTGACAGGTATATGATTGCCGATTGAGTACTTGATAATTATTACTTGTGTGTTTGAAATGTGACAATTTTTTTTTTTTCGATTCGTAGTGCCAGGAACATGATCGATTAGCTATATGTAATTAGCATTTTCGTGATTGAGAATTCGATATAACTTTATAAATACATAACGTTTTAAATTATATGGTAGAATTTATACTTTCGATAAATTATTATTACCTTTTCTTAACGTTGATTTTAATTTTTATCTTACGATATGAAAATATTAATTTTGAAAAAGTTCATCCATATTCGAAAATACACTGAAAAAAATAGTACTCTTATAACAATTGAAAAAAAATCCTCTTGTAACAAGAAGATTACTCTTGTTAGAAGAGGATTTCTTTTGAAGCTATTTTTTTTTTACAACAAGAGGAATCTTCTTGTTACAAGAGGATTTTTTTCTCAGTGTATACGAGGATAATAAAAATAGTAAATTTAATTCTTCAGTCGTTTAAAGCATAAAGTGTCAGGCTCTGACATCTGTCTAAGGAGTGGCTCACAACAGGCAATAGTGAATTCTATTTTTTCGACTCATGGAAAACCTATGATATCATTAAATCTGAAAAATAATTTATTATATTTTCATAAATAAATGAATATGTATCGAATACAATGTGAACTGCTTGTAAATAATAATTTATAAAAATAAAATAAATAAAAACTAAATATTTCCATTATTTATTTTTTTTTTCAAATGAATACTTGATTTGTGATTTAATCATTATAATGTTCAATCAAATATGCCATTTGCTCTTAACAAATATTAGAATTATATCCATATCCTTATTCTCCGAATTGTTTAAATACCTATCGAAAAGCTATTACCCAATCACAACCGCGCATTTTTGACCCACCAATTAACACACAGAACAGAGGGCACTTTGTTTACCTATCATGTCGGCCCGTAACATAACCACACTTTTGGACCGGTTTTTTTGGCGTTGTTTGGCGTGGCTTTTGACAATAGAGAAGTGGTTTGCAAACAATATTTCATTCGCTGGTTTATATCGGACTTCTTCGTTTTAGATAACAGAATACATAATGTTGAGAAGGTAAGGCTCATCAATCCGATAATTATTATCTCTTAATAAATATTTTTATTTTACATAAAAAAGCTAAACGACTTGAATCGCCACGTAACCTTGAGGGCTCGCTGTCCGACTATTTACGTAGTGCGCAACACTTAGGTATACCTTTTATATAGGTAGATTACCAAAAGCTATATTAATTGTACGAAAATAGAAAGCATTGTCGTTAACAATTGTAAGAACGAGACGTATATCTATACTCTCTCAGTCTGATTGCTACTTGGCTTATGATTATTAAAAAGATTATCTGGTGCGTGTGCGTGTTGCGTTAGAGAATCTGAAATAGGCATAAAAAAAATGTTACACTTGGAACCGAATAACACAGGCGAGATTTTGAGGTAAGCGAGCCCTACGCTGCAACTTTATCTATCACAACCAATTATCATCAGCAAAGCTCGACTTATTATCAAATGCATAGTGTTGTACAAGTAATTTTCATTAAGGTTACTCTGACTTACCCCCCACACTTCCCTTAGGCAGCAATTGATATTAACATAGAAAGTTGTCATTTATTTTTGTTTGATTTTATTTTTGCTGAATTTTTTTTTTTACCATCACTGTAGTAGTTCATTTTTGATATTCAAGGTGGCTCCAGCATTGAGCAGATCAAGTACAGTCATTGGATAATTTTGAGTATAGTAGATTTTATGTAGGTTTGCTTGCAAAAAAAAAAAGTATTAACAAATCAGTTGCTGAACCTGGAATGTACTTAAATAGATTTTGAAAATGTCGCATTTTAACATGATGATGGAGCCACTTTACAGGTATATACTAATGTCTTGTACTCCATATCATTATTCTAACATTTTCATAGAAACAGTGTCGAGGGTTTGAATATTTTGACTGCAACATTGTTTTCTTTTTTCTTTCAGTTCAAAAATGAAAGGGGTCATTGATGTTCTGGCTATGCAAAGAGAAAAAAGGCTCACCCTGCAAAAAAATACAAAAATAATTGACTATTCTAAAGCCGCAGATAGTTTCACAGTAGCTAGGTTCATCTTTGAATGTGGTAAGTTTATTAACCTGAAAATATTAGTTTTGTTTTCAGAATAATGTAAATTGCCTGTATCATAGATGTGTATTGAATTTAAAAGACATAAATTCTTTTCCTTTTATAGGTTTGAAGTTAGATGCCAATGTTTTGACAATATCAACTGCTGCATGTTTATTTCATAGGTTTATGAGAGAAGCAACTCCACAAGGATATGATCCATATGTAAGTTTTTGTAAACATCTTTATCTATTTTTCATAAATTAGTTGTAAACTAATCACATATGTATTTCTTTTTTACAGCTAATTGCAGCAACATCTTTGTACTTAGCAGGAAAAATAAAAGACAACAATCTCAAAATTAGAGATGTCATGAATGTATCGTATAGTACACTACACAGAGGCTCACCGCCATTAGAATTAGGAGATCAATACTGGTTCATGCGTGATGCTATAGTGCAAGCAGAGCTTTTAATTATGCGTATGTTGAAATTCCATGTCATGCCCGAACATCCCCACAAGGTAAATTCATTTTAGACTCATTTTTGAATGATTGATTGAGTAAGGTGTGATTAGTATCTTCAATTTGTAACTATTTTTCCAGTACATGCTTCACTATTTAAGATCTTTGCAAGCATGGTTTGGAGAAGAAGAGTGGGGAAAATATCCTGTAGCTAGAACAAGTATGGCACTATTACAAGATTTTCATCACATTCCATCTGTTCTTGATTACCCACCAAATTTGATTGCCATAGCTTGCATCAATTTATCTTTACAAATCTATGGAGTTGTAGTACCTCTGATGGATGAATGCGATCAACAACCATGGTTTAATGTAAGTATAGAATCTAATTTTTTTGTTCAGTTGAGAATAATATTCATTGATTTGAAATGACACATTATGTGTTAGATATTCACATAAAAATTTGAGACTAGGTAAAATAGAATTACACTTGCTTTACATTTTATTAATATATTTTATTGCCATGAAATTTTATTATTCCATTGAGTGAATCACAATTTTAAAATTTTTCAAGACAACATGAATTTTACATATGATATACAGTTCAACATTCACAAATAATTTTTTTAATCGATAACATTTTTACAGGTTTTTTGCAAAGAGTTGACTAGAGATAAGCTTTGGGAGATTATGGAAAAAATCATGTCATCGTATGACGAGGAGCCAGAGACATGTGATCGCTAGTTGATTAATTTTTTCAATGAAATTTGACTCAATCAATGTGCACCATTTATAGATGTTCTTTTGAGTTTCGTGATTGAACCAAATATTATGTGACAGACCTGTTTGTAAATTTACATTCACACACTTCATTTTTTTGTATGTGTACATATAGTGTAAGTAAAAAATCATTCAATCAATTAAATTTTGAGTTACAAATCATTTTCCCTGTCTATCATTAAGTATTTTGAAATTTTTGCTACATGCAGTCTCTTGAATATATTTTGGTCGGGGCATCAGTATCTTAGAAAAAATATAATAGTTACATTCAAATAAAATCAGCGAATTTTTAAAAATCACGAAATCAGTGTAATCCAATATTTTAATTTACAAAATCAACAATGACATCAACAATTCGAATTTTCTTTGGCAGAAAAATTATACACCAAAATAACACATTCATTCAATCCTATGCAATAGATATTTAAAAGTAGTAAAAGATAGCAATAAAAAATTAGATCTTTTAAAAATATTAATGTTTGAGAATAAATAAAAAAATTAATATTTTTTTTCAGAATAGTTTCATAGATAAAAATATTAATAAAGAATTCGAATTAAATGTCATTTAAAGTATTAACAATGATGAAAAAAAATATCTGCAGCATTTTCAAGTCTTTGGTGATTGGGTCCCATTAACCCTAATTATCAATAAAGTTATAAGAACTGTGTATAAAAATTTTTTCAAAAAATCGTTTTCCACGTAACTTGATTTTTTTTTTGAAAAATATGTTGAGTTCTTACATCAATTGTGAATAAAGAACTAAATATAACTTAAGTTTATGCTACATAAAACGTCGAGCTATTCTAATGAGTTTTAATTTTTCGAAATAAAATAACGAAAACGCTATATATCTGTCACAAAATTACTCCGTAAGTTTTTTTTTGTGGATAAGTGGCGTAAATTATATTGAACATATAAAAAGAATTACATACTTGCAGTAACTCTACAACAAAAATCTTTGGCCATTGTATTTCAAGTATATTTCACTCGAAAATTATACTTGAAATATTATATTTACCATCAAAATTGTACAGTTACTTCCACATCAAAATCTAATCACGTGTAACGATAATTAATACGCAATATATAGTATAGCATTGTAAAATTCTCATGAACTCACGTGTTATCACCACAAAATCGATGCTATTCAGTTTTTTTACAGTCAATATTTACATACTTCGAAAAGAAAAAGAAACATCGTGTATCATGAAGCAAATATCATATTCAATACTCGTAAACTGCTAAAAGTGTGAAAAATACTTTCAATTATGTATAATTAGTGATAAAAAATTTTATAAAAACTTTTTTTTTAAACGAATATGATTTGTCTTTCACAGACTGCAATTCCAAGCATCAATTGGACATCTTCTAACATACAAGTTATTCTCTCGATTTTACATCGAGAGAATATCTTAAGCCAGTTATACAATAGTTTTTACTTTTAAGCCTTTCTTTGAGAAATCTATGAAAAAACAGTAGTTGGTCAGTCGAGAAAAGAAAAATCGATATCATTTTCGAAAACAAACTCAAAATTATTTTGATCTTTTAGTTTCTTGTTAAGTATAATATAATATTAGTTATATAAAGAGACAGACAATCGGAAAAAATGCTCTCGCTTTCTTTTGTTTTTTCCCACAATTATCACATCGATTGACATTCATTAAAAGTGTATACACCTTAAACCTCGTAATTGCTCGTTTTTCTATCTTTTTTTTTTTTAAATCTTTATGTATATATCACGATGGCCGATTGAACATTTGCCTATCGTTGTATAGGTGTTTTAACGCGTCATACGAACTATTATGAATATTTTGAAAATTGAACGCACTTCAATCGAAAATTCAATCAACATCATCATCAAATTAACATCGCCTTTTGAAAATTGAAGTTGCTCTTTTTGTGGTTTTCTCAGTCGTCGTATTTTTTTCTTCTTGTTTTCGTTCAACACTAGTAGGTGTTTAAAAAAAGAAAAATAAAAATTACGTCGTTTAAACCGCCTCTTTAGCCTTCATGAAGTACGTCAGCATATCGATAGGTAGCGGGAATACAATCGTTGAATTCTTCTCAGCTGAGATGGTGTTGAGAGTCTACAAATAAATCGAGAAAACACATCGAGTATTCCATACATTCATCAAAATAAAAAAAATCACATAAATCCACCAAAAAAAAAAAAAAAACTCACCTGAAGATATCGTAATTGCAAAGCAGCCGGCGAATCGCCAATAACTTCTGAAGCTTCACGCAGAGCCCTGCTAGCCTTCTGTTCACCCTCGGCAGCGATGACCTTAGCGCGTGCTTCGCGCGCAGCTTCAGCTTCAGCAGCCATAGCGCGTTGAAGTTGTACCGGTAGCCGGACATCCTTGCTGCAAAAGAACCACGACGTACGTCAACAACCGGAAATCCAAATCGAAAATAAGCTCGCATCGACAACAACTCACATCTCGACTCGCTCGACTTTGATACCCCAAGCGTCGGTGGCTTCGTCCAACGAGATCTGCATGTTTCCGGAGATGGTCTCGCGCTCGCTGAGAATCTCGTGAAGCGGTCGTGTACCCATGGTGTTGCGAAGAGTCGTTTGAGCGAGAAGTCGAGTGCTGTGATGGGCGTTCTCCACGTTGGCGATCGAGATCGTGGCGTTGTTCACGCGATAGTAAACCACCGCGTCGACCGACACTGTCACGCTGTCTTTTGTCAGTACCTTTTGACGAATTAATTTGATTAGTAAGTACTTTATGTATATGGCGAAATATATTTCAAAAATGCACTTTTTTGAAGCCCAAAATGGAACAAAAAATTTTGATCGCTAGCGCTACCGGAGTTTTTTCCTCTTGTTTTTGAAGATATATAGTGAAGGAAAATGCTCGTGAACATTAGAAAAGTTTACAGGAACTACGTTTTCCGAATTTTTCCATTATAATCAAATGGGCTTTTCTCACAGAAAATAGGCGAAAAACGGAATTTGTTAAAATATTGATTTCTCGGCTTTTAAGACCGCTAGAAACATTTTTGACCAATCAAAATGATAGCAAAAAAGAAGACCTTTACGTAGAAATTACAACCTTTACGCAGTTTTGTTTCAAAATAATTATGCGGTAAAAAGTTATCAACAAAATAACAAAAAAATTCAATCTTCGGTTCGTTAAAAATATGGAAAAAATACTGAAAAAAGTAGTTCTTGAGGACTCTTCTAATGTCCACGAGCATTTTCCATCACTATATATCTTCAAAATAAGAGGAAAAAACTCCGGAAGCTCTAGCGTTAAACAATTTTTTTCCCATTTTAAGCTTCAAAAAAGTGCATTTTTTTTGGTAGATTTCGTCATATGATAGATTAATTTATAATTATAATGTTACCTCTTGTGGGGGAACATCGTAAGTTCGAGTTCGCAAGTCGACGCGCGCGTAACTGTCCACGCACGGCAGGATGAAGAAGATTCCTGCAGAAAAGAGACAATTTCATCATTCCACTCGTTCGTGCAAGATATTGCAACGCAACGCGTAAATGTTCCAGAACGTTATTGTTTGGAAGTAAGTTTTGCATCGACCGAGTCACGTCGATCGAAGTTCGAGGCGAGTTGTTGGCCAATTAACTTACAAGCTAAACGCGCGAACTTTGACGCGAGTTTATATAACGAAATTTAACAATCGAATAAATATATAAGTAGTATACCTGGGCCTTTAGCACCGCCGGAAAGAAGTCTACCGAGCCGGAATATCACAGCTCTCTCGTATTCTTGCACCACCTAAAAAAAGAAAAAAAAACACAAAAGCATTTGTTATACACAATCTCTCGGATCAAATGTGTATATAACATTGTAAGATCTTACTTTGAAGCAGATGAACAGAGAGAATGGCATTGTTAGTCCGACCAGGATCCATGATAGGACGATAAGAACTTTACCGCAGGTGCCCTCTTCGGTACTTGAGCTATTACCATCTTCCGCTGAGAAAAAAAAAATATACAACGATACGTTGTAATAACAATTAACAATCGCCGCGGAGGGTTACTATACATGGTATAACGCGACATGTTGGTAAAAATAGAAACAATCAGCTGTGGATTTATATATACACGCGAATGCACTATGTCAGTTTTTTTTTTCTTCTAAAAATACACGATCGCTTTACCTTAACATTATTAGCGGAACCGGTGAGACTATAGCATCAACGCTCCTATGGATTGTTCCATAAATGCTAAAGGTCAGCAGTTTTTTAAAATTATTTTTATTGTAGTCTCGCGGGGTGTAGTTACATATGCGACGATTGCTTAAAATATAGAAAGTTCATGTAGGCTAATGAATATTTCATTGATGGAATTTTTCGAGGTATATATTGGTTGTGCACAAGGCAAAGTCGCGTTTAAATATGGATAATTATACTGTTCGACGAAAAGTTTTATATGTTCATCGAGTTTCCTTTGACGTCATATACGTATGTTATTACAACTGGGGTAATTTGATGTTAATTCACGTGTATTGAATTTTACATTGTTATACGTTATTTTTAGATGTGGACGCGAGTTTGGAAGTAGTTTACGGATATGTGGTATACGAAGGTTTGTTTTTTTTTGTGTTAATGTAAAAATATTTTTACGAGGCGCGCCGGAGAAAATTTAACGTTCTTTCTTTTTACGAATTTTTCATGCAAATCCAATTGGCCCGGAGAACTTTTCACGCTGAAAATATTTCCAGCGAATATTCGCGGAGATGCGAAAGAGCGAACTAACGAGTGTAGTTTTCAAAAGCACTCCAACCCTTTTTTTTTATAAAATACTTTCGCTGTAACTTCAACGTGAAATGCGAATACCATCCATTTTTTTTTAATTTTTCGAAATGTTTTTCAGCGCGACAGATGGAATATCGTGAGCTGAATTTTTCAAGCTCGCAGTAAAAAAATCAATACGTACAAAAGAAAAAATACATTGTAAAACAATATTGCACTCGAAACTGCGTATATTTATTGATTTTTTTAACGTAAACGGAATTCTACTGTTACCAGCAACAACAAAATCACCATTGCTATGCGCAAAAAAAAAAATCGTCCTAACTCAATAAACCACGCAGTTTCCGTTACAAATTGTTTTTTTTCTCCCCCTTGATACACACAAAAGAATAATATTATTCTCGAAGCGTCGTAAATATCCAGGCAGCCATAAAATCCATCCAATTAAATTCTTAATCTCATCTAACCCAAATGAAAATCGAATACAACGAAATCCTCACTCGTCTGCATTGTCACCTTAAAGACGCTCTCTCTTTCCCTCTCGTGAATTACAATCTACCTGAGAGCTTTGGCTATAATCCCTTGCGCAGCATACATAAATAATGACAACGCAGAGCTATGTGACGTACGTCACGCACGTGTATGGCAAAGCGATCGATATATACACGCACATCGTCTTTGAGAGAGAGTTTTTGTGTGCCACGGATTTTCCTTCTTTTTTTTTTTTGACCGATGTATAGCCCAAGGGATATCTGTCAGAGTGAGAGAGAGAAAGAGGGATATCGATCGAGGCTACACACACTGTAGGAGATGTATGGAATTTTATTGGCGCTCCTCTTTGTCGAGGCTTGACCCGATAAGTGCGTTTGCTCGAGGCTCTTTTTCTTTTGTCGAGGAAGAAATACATAAGGGATTTTTTTTTGCAAGATAATGTTTTTCTTTTTCGTAATGTAAAATTACGTTTTATAGAAACTATGAAGGATTGATTACCTTGATTAATTTTGTAAATAGCTGACTGCAATTTGTTCGCGAAACACTCCAATGTCGGTATCGCAAAATCATCCGACTGCGGAATTGAATATCCTAGCAGCGAAAGCATTACAACCCTGCAAGCGCCATTAGAGCGCTTCAAAATCAATTTACGGTAACAAAGGATGACGTTATATTAGCGTCAGATAGCCATTAGTTTCTCTCAAACTAGATTTCACGTGTTCGGTCAATCCATAATGAATGTTTATATTCTGTTGGATGTGAAAAATTCGATTAGAATATATCCGAATAAAACTCATCGGACTGAAGTCTAATCCGACTTGAAACAAGCACGACCCCAATTTTAAAAATTTATAATCCCAACAGCTGCCCGATGTATAAGTTTAATCTCGTGAAAGTGTATGAAACGGTGTTCCCGGAACAAACTTTGGCTTAATTTCTCTGAGGAGATGCTGCTAGTAAATATGTTGAATTATTGAAATTTTCATAACGTTTCTGATGACTTGAAGGTGAGCTTGCTTCTCGGTAGAATTGGATTTTTTTTACGAGTAAGGGTGCTTGGGTTACGTTGGTAATAATTTAAGCGCTTCGTCACTTTGATAAATTGACGAATTCGTTTCTTACAAACATTAAATAACGCGAAAATTTAACGAATTAAAATGTCATATCAATCAAATAATAAATTTGTCAAGAAATACATATTATATGCTTTTTACAGAAAACTCGAAAAAGAGTTGATAAAGTATATAACTTCAGTCGACACACACGTCGCGCAGAAGAGAAGAGCCATTGTATACGACAAGGAATCTCGAGTGACACGTTTTGTCGTCAGCTGTAACTTTATCGACAATTTATATTTACATCGATTGCATATTTCGTTACATCGAGTTCAACCTGCCGACAGTTACATCGATTCTGTCCTTTCTTTTTTTTTTCATTTGCAATGAATTTCAAATTCATTCGCGTTCAATAAGTTTCGCTTGATATTTTGAAAATACGCAGCTCGATCTATAACGGACCACTCGATCATCCCCTCATTTAAGATTTCAAACAACACTCATCGAACAAAAAAGCTCAGTTTCATAAAAAAAAAGAAGATCAAGTACCCTCAGTCATCGCATATCGAGTAAAGTGACACCGACAAAGAGAGAGAGGGAGAGAGAGAGAGGAGAGAGAGAGAAGGTAGTTCAAACAATTAGAGCAAAGTGCTCTCGAATGAGAAACTAAAATTTTCAACGAAGCTTCTCGCGCTCCAAGACACGCATCGCTAATATTGTGACGTGTTTCACGGGTGGCGCGAAACAGCTAATTAGTAATTTCACCTTTCGCTTAATTGGCCTTTTGTCAAAATTGTGGTCTCTGTAATTTTCAATGAACTACTGTGTTTGTCACTTTCGTGGAGGGTAAATACACAGCGGGACTGAAATGGTTGGCTGAGAGTAGAGAGAGAGAGAGAGAGAGAGAGAGAGAGAGAGAGAGAGAGAGAGAGAGAGAGAGAGAGAGAGAGAGAGA
>JAWWMK010029689.1:0-14466 GCA_035047105.1 Galeopsomyia nigrocyanea
TCTATAATCGAACGTGCCCACTATTTTTATTTAAAACAATGTGATAAACCAAGAGCCTTATTCTTTGCACCATGCCGAGAGCAACAATAACAATTCCGTTTTTTGAAAGTCACTGCGTCAAAAATACAGTCACCAACATGACGAAATAGTCGGAACGTACGGACCGACACTTTTCGCTTTTAACCGAACGTGCCCGATGAGTCATCCTCGGCTGTAATAGCCACGCATTACAGCCCTTGCGCTGCTCGCGCGTAAGCGAGCTCGTTACCGATTGAGTGTCCTCTGCACGAAATAAGCCGCCTAGGCCAAAAAATTGCTTTTTAATCGCCGCTACGAACGAAAATAAAAAAATTTTTCTAATTCGTCATCGCCATTCGAAAGCGATTAATAATTGCCGGTCGGACAAAAGAAAAGGAAAAAGATCCGTGTGTTTGTTCAAGTTTTTCGGTCTCGATAAATTGCAGGCGGGGATTAGAGAAAATTAAACGAGCATATAACCCCCCGTGTGACTTTGTGTCAATAAGGATAAATACAATTGCTGCACTCGCGATTGTTAATCGTCATGAGACTTTGTTTGATCATACGAGATAAGGAATTGTACGGTTGGTTGCTTTCATTGATTTTTGATTTATTAGCAGAGAGCGTAAAGTTGCTTTTAGTGTAAACTTTCGTTTCTATTTATGAACGATTTTTCGACGTTTTTTTTTTGCACGAATTAATAAGACTGATCACGTGTCGCTTCGGCCACGTTTTTAAAATTAATAATTCAGAAAGAATAATGAAGAAATCTCACTTGTGTGTACTCGTCCCAATTGTAAACTTCGCTGTTGATCGTCGGAGCATTTCTAACTAATTTCTCCTCGACCTCGACACAACTGTCACCTACGTGATCTGGCAATTCTGTTGGTGGCGGAACCATTTCCGTAATTGTTATCGACAGGATCACACGGATAGCGTGTGTTATCCAGATGCCGAAGAAGGCCATTATGGTGAAGACGCATCTTTGTGAAATTCCTGCGACTGTAAAAGAAGAAAATAATGGTGAATTTCTCGAATGGTTGAATTGATTAAGGATATTTGTTTGAAAATGTCATTTAAAATGTATTATCAAATGATAAAATTTGAAGAATAAAAAGTTATACTTACAGCAACTCTTCCACGATGTTAGCATTTTCAAACCCGCGGTCTTTCGAAACTTCGCTTGCCTCGGACACCGAAGATTTCACAAAGTACCAACACTGCCAGATGGAAAAAAAAGCACAAAAAAAATTGTTTTCTTTATTCTTTAAAAAAATTGTATCATCTCTTCTAACGAAAAAAAAATAGAGAAACGCTCGTGCTACGACACCAATAAATCGAATGTTAGTATATCAACATACACAGTCGGCACTGAGGCCCGCCGAAGACACGAGGGAAAAGCGATACTACATATCACGACAGACACAAGCCCGAGGCGGATTTTATACAAATGATCGTGAGACAAATGTGCGCGCGCGCGCGATCGTAAATTAATTTTTCGAAGCGTTTACGTGTGTATGATTATCAGTGTCAGAAGAAACGAGAATATTTTCTTTCGACTTTTCGAGTACAAGCAGAGATCGCGCGCTCACGTGCTCGTCACACGATTCTAACGCAAGCAACGAAATTTTACACTAATATTGCGCCCAGATGCGCGCAATCGCTTGGTTACGTACACGTCGCCTAGTCGTCGTCGTTGATTGTCGTCTCCGGTAAACGACCAACTGGGAGCGTTAATCCGCTTTTAACTAGACTGATCTCTTGCGATACAATGCTGCGTGTATTATTTGCTCGACAAACATACACCTGTCTGCGACGTTCGTTAAGTCCTTTATGCCCTCCTAGCCTGTAATAAGCACCTTTGGTGCTCATTTTCGGCTAGAAGGACATACAATTTTTTAAGGCCCAGTAGCCAAAAGGGCCTCTCCGCTACTGTGTCATAAATAACTATTTCGACGCTGGGTTTTTTTTCTCCTTTGTTTAAATTAAATCAAAGTTAAATAATTCTACTTTAATCTTCTAACCGAGCGAAGATTTATTAACGCGTCTGGAAATTTGGCGTCCTTTTCTTCTTCTTGTCTTTTTTACGATATTGTAAATAGAACATTTTTTAAATTTCGACTTTACGACATTGAATTTACAACGCGCGTGTTTGTACATAAATTTATATCTGCCAGCGTGAAGAAACGCTGGTTTTGTCAATATTTTTTCATGAAATTAAATTTATTACCAAGCAATCTTAATTACTTTGTCGTATTGCATCATCCAAATTAACGCACGTTCGATTTAAGCCGATCATTCGAGTGGAGAATGTATACATATCAATAATTATGTTAAATCGTTAACCTTTACTTTTTGTACACGTGTTTGGATTACAATTCTGAGCGAAAATCGACTTCCTACGTATATCAATTGCGCATTTACGATGCGTCTTCGTAAAGCGTGCATTAAATGATAAATTAGTAAACGACCCCCTGCAGATTTTACAAGCAGTAGATTAATTGGCTATATAGTTGTATGTATAATTACGTACGTCATGTATTTGCTCTGATAAGAATTGAAGTTTCAGTATCTCTATTGTTTCTACTTTCGAGTATTAACTGTTAATTAACCAACGTACATCTGCTTGTTCACGTGATTATCCTAATAGAGTTGAGTCATTGAGGCGATGAATTTTAGAAATGAAAGATAATTTTAATTCGATTGCAAAAAAAAATATCGATGATTAATTATTTTTATCCCGTAATGTTTCAATGTTTTTTTTAAATAAATTTTGGCACGTAACGTTCTATAATAGCATGCTCGAAAGAGAAAATTAAAATACAGAAAAATAAACGGTCACCAAAAACTTACAGGGTCGATGCTTCTTCGGTTAGCTCCAAACGACTAAAGCAAATTTCCGTAGCTACTGACTCCGTATTTAAGGCAAAAGCGGAGCAAACGAGTTCAATACGATTTAGCCGATAATCCGATATGTTGTATATACAAGCTAAGAGAGGAGGAGCTCGAGATACGTGACGATTCGGCTTTCGTTCGAATTTTCTACGTGTCAATACAGACAGCAGAAGGCGATGGTGCATCATGTGGAGTTGCATTAGGTTGGCTTGTCGATTCGGTCGTTTAAGCCCATTAGAGGAGTGTGAAAACTTATTGCCGCATGATTAGTTGGACTGAAAAGTCAACTTGGTGGATAAATTCAAGATAATTGTGTGAGCAAATTGAGGAAAACCTGTGACAATTTAGAGTGTTTAATTGAAAAAATGAAAACGGACAAACGTAGAAGTAGTTAGTAATTGTAGCAAAAAAAAAGAAAAAAAATATATATATACAATTAGGGGTTTGAGATTGAGATAAAAATGACTTTTTCAATTATTGATATAACTAAATGTAGAGTAGTGATCTAATAATTTTGTAAAAATAATTATTCTTCATATTGATCATGTAAACTATATTTAAGAATCTTTATATGAAAAATAAGAGTAATACAGTAAATTAATGCATATTGAAATTGTTTACTTATGTTTATTCATAAAAATGAAAAGAGAAGTACGCCTCAAGAAACTAAGATAAGAATTACACGGAGAACCGCATAGAACAGAATCTTTAGTCCCTCAGAAATTAGCTAAGAATGGACTAAATAACAAAATCCGTGACGTAGCAATTAAGCTGATGTCATTAGTTATATGGCCTGTAAAACTGATAATAACTGACACAAATACTCAGCAAATATCTTTTTTAATTACCTGAAGGCAATGCACTGAAGTCAAAAAAATGTTTCGACTATTCAATCTTAAGCGCCACTGACAAAATTTAAGTTAAAAGGAGAGGGTTTATATTCTAGAAGAATCACTTCAACTATAAAATTCAGCGCCATCATTGCTTTTTTTTACGTTGACACGTGTGTCAATATCGGCTTGAGTGCTATCACAAAGTTTAAAAAAAAACACAATTCCAACTGTACATTAATTCGGAGTCTTCATCAAACCAAACTTGTATTTCGCATATCAAAATATTATAGTATGCATCTTTTAGCGATACATTATGGAAATCACGTTTCTTGCTGCCAAGGAGACTATTTATATACAATGAGCAAAAATAAAATTTGCCACGTGTTACATTTTGAATAAAAACGTAATAACTTATATCCATCTGCAAAAAAAACAACACTTTTTTTGCAGATGAAACTATCTACAGCAGGCAACTTATAATAATAAAAAAAACAAAAAAAAACTGATTTATGTAAACTTTAGACACTCATGATATAACAAATTTTCCGTGTGTCAAAATCAAAGTGTTATTTTTACTTACTTTCCTTGCTACACCTTTCGATATTAGTTTTCATGATGTCTCGTTGAACGCCTGGCTCTCCAGACAACAAATGCTCTAGAGCCTTTTCAAGATCAATATGCCCATCAGATTTAATCTACAGCAGTGACGTAACAAAGTGATTAATTGTATGCCATCGAAATCATATTATATTATCGTAATCGAATAAAGATACACAAATGATAGTCAAGATCAAGGCTATGACGTAATGAATCACGTCAGTATAGTCTCAGTCTGTTGGATCCATTTCGAAGGTCAAAGACCGGTTAGATAATTATGCACGATTTCAACCGGTAAAAGATTGGTTTTCCTCCTCTATTCGACTTCGAGGAATATATATATCATCCAAACAAACAAAAACATATTTTTTCGAAAACTAGTTTATTTCCATTGACACTTACTATTTTCAGTGCCTTGAACATGCACAAATCCGCGCATTTAGCTTTGTCATATGCACCATCAGTGTTGTTGACTTCGGATGCGTATGCGTAAATTTCTTCGGACAATCCATGTTCTTTCAAACAATTTTTCAAAACTGCTATGTAATTGTCATATCGTTGCTCATTAGATATAGTCTAGAACGAGAAAAATATTACTTTTTTTTGGAATAAATTGGACGTTTTGAACTTACATTGACGATTACAATGATGCCAAGGATGTAAGCGATACCGAAGAGTCGCATTTCGAGCTTTTGACATACACTGTCTGTATGTCACGCGCTCCCGTTTACTCTGCGTACAGGCAGAAGTTATCCAATTTATTCACTTTGAGAGCTTCTTCTCAAGTAGAAGATTACTATTTTGTGACAATAGATGCATGTGATTACTGCAATTTTGTATTTTTTTCATACGAGAGATTTCAAATTCTATTTTTCTTTGTTAAGATTCGTTGAAAATAGTTAAAAATGTTGAATAACGAAAAATATTGTAAATTTTTCGACAAGTTGGTCAAACGTTATGTAAAAATTTAATATTTGCATAGAGTTTTTTTCGACAAATTTTACGTAAATATTTCACTTTTTGATCTTATAAACAATTATACATAAAATATGATAAATAAGTCTCAAATTTAGCATACTTTGTGCACAATTTATCGAATTCAAAAAGTGAAATATGCACATGAAAATTTGTAAAAAAAAATATTTTAACCTTAACAAAAAATCATACAAAATTATTTTTTGGCAAAGAACTTTCTTAAAATTTTCCGCTTGAGTAAGTTTCGATCTGACTGGCTAAAATAAAATGGTAATTGATAGTTAATACAGTAGGAAGTCTGGGATTTCTCAAAAAAGAAAAAAAAATCGAAATAGACCACTAATTACCCATCTATTAAAAAATTGAGATAATATAACGATATTTTAATTCACAAAATAAACGAAAAGTCGACGATCTCACCAACACAACAACCAACGCCAGAATAAATTAGCAAAGTTACCGAACAACCTATACGTTTTGGGTAGTGAAAAAAATAAATAAAGAAGCTGCGATGCGGGTCGATCGTTAATACTAAATCTCCCATTGCCGCGCGCGTGCGCGCGTTTTGCAGTGTAGAGACAAATAGAGAGGCCTCGCTAACATGAGTCACATCCTGCGAGCGTGAACCAAGCCTACGGGAAGAAGAAAAAAATAAATAAAATCATTTACAGCCTATCCTCTCTCTCTCTCTCTCTCTCACACACACGCACCGGTTACATAAGTTGTGTCTTTTTTTTGCACACGAAGCTGTTTTTAAAATCTTTTCGATCTTGATAGTGGCCGCCTTCCACGAGAGTCCAAAGTCTGAAAAATGTGCTTCGTAATAATTATTGTTACCAGGCGGCGTTTCAAGTTTGCGGCTTTTAATTGGCGTGTCTGAGGCTGGATTTTCGTCAATGACAATAAGAATTGTTCCTTACTGAGAAATAATTACGAATACATTTATTCGAGCAAATCTTCTACGTCATCAGCTAATAACACTGGTGTTATTATTGCGAGCAGATCGCTATTGATGTTAAAAAAGTTTTTATTCGACCATTTATCTTTTTTTTTCTTGCACGATGGTTCTTTTTTATAAGGCTTAGGTAATGGATAATAAGACTTCACATGAAAACTTCTAGAAGTTAAATAATTTTCTACTCTATTGCGCGTAGTACATTGTTTTCGGTTTAATTATGCACGATTAACTCCATTATTTTAATAAACCGTGAATGTAAACAAATTAACTGCACAACTACAGTGTGAAATTAGCTATTTTTAAATTCCAAAAGATATCGACAAAAATTTATTTCAATTAATCGTACTTTACAAGTTTTTATCATTTCAAATTGGTGGGAAAAAATGGAGCGTTATAAGGAAAGCCATTAGTCTAAACATTTGTGGAGGTACGTATATTATCAAAACGTCGATCGAAATTGAATTTTCGTAGCTAAAAATAGTTTTGCAATTAGGGAACAAAATTATAAGCTTAATATCTAAACGTTGATTGTCGGATTTTTCAGTTGAATTTGTGTAGCGCACAGCGTCATTGTGTCATAAAAGCTTAATGCATTTTAAATTACAGTTTTGGTTTTCGCAAATTGGAGTTACTGACATAAATATGAACTAATAATGTTTGCAGACTATGAAATTCTTTTTTTTCCTCAGAATTATTTTATTTTGTTTTAAACAGTTGCCTCGCCACTTTTGCAAATCGTATCTTTTTCCTCTTGACCATCTTGAAAGATTTATGTAAATTTTTACCAATGTAGTAACCCGAGTTAATACTGATGGCAACTACTAGTCTTTTAAAGCTGCGAAAAATGTCTTTTTTCCGTTAATCAAACCTAAATTTTTAGGATAAAAAGGCGCATTCTAGACAAGAATCATTCAGTTTCTGAAAGAATCAGATTCAGAAAAATTCATTGAATTCCGTTTTTCAGTAATGAAATCCGAAATGAGAAGTCTTACAGTGATTTTTGCCGTTGGTTTCATCGTTGGCACTTTGGCGGTACGTTATTTTTCTCGTTAAAATCGTAGCTTTGTCAATAGGCACAAATAAAATGATAACAAGTTTTCAATTCGATTTTTGTTTGTAAAGGAAACCATCGAAGAAAAAAGGGAGCATTTCAAAAAAATTAGGGAAACATGCAAATATGAAAACGGAATCGACGAAGGTAAATTTCAATTTATCAATTTACATTGAATAATGGACACTCATGTATAATATATACATTCGTAATTATTGGATTCAATTTCAGTTACTGTACAACTAGTAAAAAGTGGAGAACAGGAATATTTTGACCAAAAATTGAAATGCTACTCAGCTTGTCTTTTCAGAAACATTGGAATTGTAAGTAACCTTTTTATCTCTCTCTAAAACTTGCAGGTCTACTGAAATTGACTCGGTGATAACGTGCTGTATACATAAACTATAAAAATATCGTAGAGGAGGAAATTTTTAATGTCAGCTGATTGCTCGAGCAGAATTAGTAAGCAGTGTTTCAAGAAAAAAAATTATGAATTTAATTTACAATTCAAATTTACGACGATAAAATGTTAACACATAGCGGTTAACGTATTTCTGTAGAATAATATTAACTTTTTATATTTATTCATTATTATTATTTTTCAAGTGATTTTTGGAATGTTTGGAAATATCAAGAGGCTTTGAAAATGTGGGCATTTGATATTATTGAGTATTTATGTTTGAATATCCATTTTTCACGAATAGAGCGAAACAAAATAATAATCATTTTATTATGTAAAAATAAATGTTAATTGTGTTTTTGAGGAAAGACGTGATTTATTACGCCTTCTTATAGATGAATGCCGATGGTACTATTAACGAAACCGTTGTTCGTGCAAGAATTTCATCGCATGGGACTAATGAAAAAACTGAGGAAATATTGAACTACTGCAAGTTTCCCGGTAATTAAATTGAAAAATCCGACTTATACTGCAAACTATTAGAACATTCCAAACATATGCTTTATTTTTTAGCTGAGAACGATTATTGTGAAGCGGCTGGAAAAATAATGCAATGTCTTGTTGAAACAGAGGCAGGGACGATTTTCCAATAAAATCTACGTATCGTGTATTTTATATTTTTAATCGAGAAATTTTCTTAATTTTTCACATTTAATTTATTATATGTACAAAATATAGAGAAGTCGATTTTTCTATAAACTTCATCTTAAAAATACCAAATCTATATATACGATTTTTTAACACAGACCCTATCAATACGAATAAACAAAAATGTAGAAAAACATTTACCACCATTGATTTTTCTCATTTGACTACAAAATAGTTTGAAATTCGTCAAAGTCTCTGTCATTCATATAATACAAATCCGTTTCATACTCCTTTATAAATCAAGTACGAGGGTAATTATTATGCATTAGAGAACAATCTCAAACGACTATCAGAAGCCTTGTTCTCTGCCCCAAACTTCGGTCACCTTCGCGGAAGCTAATTTTACGGTGTAGCTACAACGTCCTTAATAATGGTAATTGACATGCTGGTCGTGGCCGGCATAGCCCCACCGCTGTTATTTTTTTGCATCGGCCTGATGTTGGTCTGCTGATCGAACAAAAAAAAAGGTGACCGCCGCTCGCGTGGGGCATCAGCGAATCTTCTATATAAAAAGGCTTGCGATCTAGCTACCATGTATTCAGTCTTCCAAAGCTCTCGCAAGTACTGGACTCTGCTCTCTCTATACCCACACTCATAAAGATGAAATCCTTCGTTGTTGTTTTCGCTATCTGCATCGCCGGCGCTCTCGCTGTAAGTAATCTTTTATTAAATTTTTTTTAATAAGCGATTTATTTTTCCTCGATGTTTTACAAAGATTAAAAATTCAAATCATTTTGAAAGTACTTCTTTATAATGTCAAGTGACGTTTTACTTTATAAAATTCGACAAATTTACTATTATTTCATTGATTGATAAAATATAATTTTTAAGTATGCATAAATGATTCTAATACACATTGTAATTCATTCATCTAAAATATTGTGACACAAAATTATTGTTTTATCTTATTAGATTTGAACTTGAGCTTGATGTTTAATAGAAATAATTTTGCCTAAAATCTATTAAAAATGTATTATATTTTCAGGGAATCACCGATGAGCAAAAAGCTAAACTCAAAGAATACAAAACTGCTTGCATGGCTGAAACTGGAGTGACCGAAGGTATTATTATGAGATATTTCGGAATAAAGTTACTTTTTATTATCCACTACAAATCCACACAATTTTTCAATTTCAGACGTGGTCAACAAGATGAAGGCAGGAGAGCCTGTGGTGTTTGATGACAAACTTAACTGCTTCTCTGCTTGCATGTTGAAGAAAGTTGGAATCGTGAGTAAAATTTGGGATGATATTGTTTTCATTTAGTTATTTGTGAACAAATTGATTTTGAATGTTGCAATTGCATAACTATGAGCTTCGTATCTTAACGTATCTTTTATTTCAATGTTTCAGATGAGAGCTGACGGCAGCATTGACGAACAAGTTGCTCGCGCTAAGATCCCCCAGGACTTGCCTCAAGACAAAGTTGACCAAGTCATCAACTCGTGCAAAACTCAAGGTATTATTTTTTTTTAATTTATGCAATTAAATTTGTGTATAGAGTTTTGCTATTTTTTGAGAAATGCAATTTTTATAATTAATCAAAATGGTATTTGAATACCCGAAAAGGAATTAGTCGATTAAAGCCATAATTATCATTTTACAGTTGGAAAGGACACCTGCGAGACCGGCGGAAAAGTTTTGGGCTGTCTTGCCAAGACCAAGGCCGTCACCCTTCTTCAGTAATCTTATTCCTCGGTGATAATACCCAAATCAAAACAATTGTGATCACATTTGTATTTTTAATATGTATTTGTAAATAAATCTAGTTTATGCACACTGAAAATCCATTCTTGTTAATTCACTCAAATAACTGCTCATATATATACATTATTTGATAAAGTGTTTTCGTTATTATGAGGAAATAATGTCAATATTAACCTTTAATAATTCTGGTGTCAATAGCAACTGATAGCTTGACGAAATAACATTCGTACAATATCGCATTAATTAGAACGTGTAATGTAACTGGCTAATTGTCGCAGAATTCATTTAACGCCAATATCATTCCATTACTATAATTATCATCATTTTTCCTAAGTCTATTTATTTATATAATGAAGGACAGCTCTAAGAATTACAGTCGTGTACCGTGTGCACGCATATAAATGAAATGTGTTATTGTAGAAGTCGGTACTGCTGAATAAAACTAGATTTGGAAAATAAATTTGATTTTATTATTATTAAAACGAACAGTAGTCGTAAATAAGAATAATGCAAGCTGTTACTATCCTTTAACCATTAATTTAAAAAAATTAATCATAATAATTAAAAAAAAGATATACTAGAATTTATCTTTAGATTATCAATCAATTCACAGTAGTTGACTCAGTTGAAATCAATCACATACAGCTGTGCACACGGTATCTAAAAATAAAAGAACCCAATAGCCGCGAAAAGAAAAAAAGCGCAAATATTTTGTATACAATTTGACACTAATTTGTATTTTTACGAATACTGATATTTCATTCATACCTTGAAATATTATCATATTGAAACCATTCAATGATCCCGGGAGACAATAAAAATTCTGATTTTATTAGTATAATGTGCGAAGCGTTCAAGAAACAGTTTGGCTTTAAACTTCGGTAGACCGGTATAGAAGATGATAAGTAATGAATATGTGTTTGTTGAATTGTATGTTGACGCACAATATCATATACATATTAATTCTGTACATAAATTTTAAAAAAATCATTAACTCAAAAAATAATATGCACGTTATTATTTCTTTTCCTTATTATTACTGAAGTTACTGTCGTCATGGAAGTTGTCAAGAACATGTATATATTTGAAACACTTATATAATTTTTAAGACCAACAGGTTTTTAAAAATATTATCAAAAGGCTCTTATAGGTATATCGAATACATTATACAAAAGACAATATATATGTAGCAATAGATTCAGAGTATCGACCAATGTTACATTATAAAACTATTTTCTCCAACCAAATATTTGGTTTTTCAGGATAAGTTTCATAATCATAAATAATTCAATTAATTACATATATAATTTTTGTAAGTTGAATTTATTAAAAAAAAGACATTTACAGTACGAACATCATAACAATTGTTTTTATATGACTATCGTATAGACTATGAATAAATTTATTGGATAAGGGTGACGGCCTTGGTCTTTGCAAGACAGCTCAAAACTTTTCCGCCGGTCTCGCAGGTGTCCTTTCCAACTGTAAAATGATAATTTTGGCGTTAATCGACTAATTCATTTTCTGATATTTAAATACCATTTTGATTAATTGTAAAAATTTAATTTCTCACAAAATAGGAAAACTATACCCAAATTTAATTGCACAAATTAAAAAAAAATAATACCTTGAGTTTTGCACAAGTTGATGACTTCGTCAACTTTGTCTTGGGGCAAATCCTTAGGAAGCTTAGCGCGAATGACTTGTTCGTCGTAGCTGCCATCAGCTTTCATCTGAAACATTAAAAAAAAATTATTTGAGATAAAGCTCATTGTTACTTGTTCTTAAAATCTATAAAACTAATTTGTTCACAAAAAATTAAATGAAAGCAATATCGTCCAAAATTTTACTTACAACTCCAATTTTCTTCAACATGCAAGCAGAGAAGCAGTTGAGTTTGTCATCAAACTCCACAGGCTCTCCTGCCTTCAGCTTGCTGACCACGTCTGAAATTGAAAAAAATTGTATTTTGTAGTGGACACCGAGTAAATTCATGCTGAAACATCCAAATATTCGACAATGTTACCTTCGGACACTCCAGTTTCAGTTATGCAAGCTGTTTTGTGCTCTATGAGTTTAGCTTTTTGTTCATCGGTGAGTCCCTGTGAATAGAACAATTTTTTATAACAGAGTATTGACGAAATCAATTATTCTTGTCAAACTAAGAGCTCACGTGAAAATTAGAAAATAAAATGATAATTATACGAACCTACAAAAATATATAAATTTCTGCGAATGTTTGAAAACCGAGCAGTCAAGAAAATCTTTATTTTTCAATACATTGAACATCATAGATGACTATATATTTTGCAAAGTGATAAAAAAAAATTATCTGTATGATGAAAAATTCAAAAATAAGATATTTTTAGATTAAAATTTATTAAAATTGTTAATGTATAACAATTTTTTGAGCATGCTTAAAAATTATATTTTGACATTTAATGAAAAAATACTAAATTTAATGAGTTTTGTAAAGTAAAACATCGCTTGAAATTATGAAGAAGTATATTCAGAATGATTTCGAGTTTTCAATCTTTGTAAAATAACAAGAAAAAATAGACCCCTTGATGAAAAAATTGTATAATTTAAATTTGTCTATATAAAAGGATAACTTACAGCGAGAGCGCCGGCGATGCAAATAGCGAAAACAACAACGAAGGATTTCATCTTGATGAGTGTGTGTATAGAGAGAGCAGGGTCCAATACTTGCGAGAGCTTTGGAAGACTGAATACATGGTAGCTAGATCGCAAGCCTATTTATATGGAAGATTTACCGGTGTCCCTCACTAGTGCCGATTACTTTTTTTTTTGTCTGATCAGCCGATCAACAACACGCCGATGGAAAAAAACAGTGGAGGGGCTAGCCCGACGATGATCAGCATATCAATTGCCATTCATTATTATTATAAGGAAGTCGGAACTATAAAGTGTAAGCTTAGCTTCCGCGAAGGTCAAGTTTAAGCAAGGAACAAGGTTTTTTTTGGACAGAGCTTTGGAATTATTCTTTTGTATATAATACTGACGTACTCGATTTGCAAATGAACATTAGAAGGATTTGTATTTAGGAACTCACAAAGTAATTGCACTTTGGAATAAATTAAACAAATGCGTGATGATAAATATTTCAACATTTATCTGTCGCAATCGATGTATTCAGTAACAAATAAATGCATGGTTTTCATTAAAAAGAAGCACTACCTTCTGAATAAGTCGTTGCATTATTTTTCCAGCCACTTCAGTAAGTCACGTGCGCTTATATTTTGTGCACTAGTAAAGATTGCTTCTACTGTCATGTATGTAGGTATTCAAGCACAAGAAAGTTTAAGAAATCATCCTTTCATAAAACGCTGTAAATGAGTGTATTATATATTCATTTTTTCTAAAAAAATTTACTTAGAAAATGTGTTGAATAATTTATAATATGATCGAAATTGATGACAGATTTGTTACTAATAATTTTCAAAGTCTCCTGCCTTTTTCAAACACTTATATTGATAATCTATCATTAAATACTGCGATAAATACAATAAAAATGAAAATATTATTTTATAGATGAAAAATATCACAAGAATATGTGTTAAAATTGCATCATCACGAATTGGAATTGCAAATTGAATTTATATTTTATGAAACAGTAAACATTTTGTTTTTGTCGAAAAATCAGCCTTCGCTAATGCGTATATTTGTATGATTTATGTATGTATACGCACATTATCACCGAGTTAATTTTAGCTCGATTGGAATTTATACCTAAGAAATAACTTTTATTTTCAACGTCGACTGTATTGAAAAGATAAATAATTGGGTAGTTATTCAGTATTCCGTCCTCCAACTTTTTTCAATCTCTGAGAAGGAAATTTAGCATTATTGACTCCGCTTTTGATTATGCACTCTTGATTAACTTATACATATATCTTCAGAGACATTATGTCATAAAAAACTGAAAAAATTATTAAATTATTAACATAAAAATTTTAAAGCAACCACTAAGTGATTCAACTGGTACTAGTGGAAAATAACAATTATACGATTTTATGGATGTACGCGCGAGGCGTTCGAGAAACGTCCGTATTTTGGCCTGCCTAACGAATTCCAAACGCGTATACGGAATAACAGGCAGGTAAGCAGGAGCAGGCAATTAAGCAGACAGAATGACGAATCAACTTGGGGATTCGACTGAAGGTCAATTTAGTTTGTTTATCGAACTTTAAAAGAGAGCTGCCGCTTAGGGCGCCGCCATGTTTAAGTGATTTCAAGATTCAAGACTGAATTAGAGCGCAGCCATATTGTCAAGATTTTATTTTATAAACAAACGATAGTGCGAG
>JAWWMK010029710.1:0-14463 GCA_035047105.1 Galeopsomyia nigrocyanea
ACCTCGACACCTACGTTCCTCTGCATCGGGTGAGGGAGTCTGAGCTCAGCCCAATGTTCGTTGCTACTCTGCCAGGGCAGGGGAGCATTCTAAAATGCTGATGCCTTGTTATCCTATGGATAGTCTCAACCCCAGTTCCCACGTTCCTCTGCATCGGGTGAGGGAGATTGGGCTCAACCCAACCATCTACATTCCTCTGCATCAGTGTAGGGAGCCACCTATTCCATAGGTTGGCGCTCCGCATTTCGCGTTCGTAGTTCTCTTCTTTCTTTCTCCTCTTTTCGAAGTTCTACGATAACTTCCCTGGCGAACTCAGTTGTAACATTCCATGCCACCTTCGAGCCTAGCATTTGTTGTACCAGGTTCTCTGGTGATATCGTCTCCTCTAATGTGCTTTCAAGCTTTCGTCTTTGTAAGTCAAATCTCGGACATGCGAAGAACACGTGCCTCGCGTCCTCCTCTATTCCTTGACACCTTGGACACTCCGGTGAGTCCTCGTGCTTATACTTGTGTAAGTATTGCCGAAAGCATCCGTGTCCAGTGAGCAGCTGCGTCAGGTAGTAGTTGGGGTCACCGTGTTGGCGGTTAACCCATCCAGCCACCTGTGGGTGTATGTGTGTGTGTGTGTGTGTGTGTGTGTGTGTGTATACGAGTATTTTTGCGATTTTCTCTCTTATCTATGTTTTTTCTACTTTACTTTTGTTAATTTATTTATACGCATGATATATGAAAGATAGTTTTTTTTTTGTTCGTTGAAGGCGATTAACGATGCCTAGGAAAATTTATGAATGATGCGTTCTTTTTCTTTCGTTCGCGACAGATTCGATATTTTTTCGAGAATAACGAACATAATATGTATTCAAGGTTTAAAATTCACATTTGTAAAATCCATCGTACGACGATAAGCTAACAAAATGAGCGTTATAAATTTACGCGACTTTCAGACATCGCCGTATAGCTGTTACAAGCCAATTAGATATAAGTACTATAATTCATGTAACCTTCAAGTTTATTACATTCATGTATTTAGGGAAAAGGTCTTCTTTTTTGCTACAATTTTGACTGATCAAAAATGTTTCTAGCGGTCTTAGAAGTTGAGAAATCAGCATTTGAACCAATTGACGTTTTTGCCTATTTTCACTGAAATAAGCCCATTTGATTGTAATGGGATAATCCCGAAAACATAGTTCCTGTATAGTTTTCCAATGTTCACGAACATTTTCCGTCACTATATACCTTCAAAAAGAAGAGGAAAAAACTCCGGAAGCTCTAGCGTTAAACAATTTTTTTCCCATTTTGGGCTTCAAAAAAGTGCATTTTTTGTAGATTTCGTCATATCCATGATAATATGTTATGATTTGCACATTCATATAGAATATTACAATAAACAAAAAGATTTTTTCTACTTTTTAAGTATTTTTTCACTAATTTATTAATGTATAAAATGATTATAAATTCATTTACACTCTAATTTAATATTGTTATTTCAGTTTATGGATATACATCATAGAATACGTGCAACGCAGGAGGTTTTTCACGTGGCAACAAATATGGATATTGCCATAATTATAGCCCATGCACGTGCGTCGCAAAGTAACACCATATGCTCCATTTGGTTTGAAGCCTAACTACATGTGTTATAAAATACTGTACCTACAAATAAAATAAAAGACTTCTTTTAATACTCAAAGTACCACTGTACCATTGATTTACGATCACTAAACAAAGTTCCCTGTATTTGCCGTTCAGTCAAAAATCATATCTTCTTTAATAAAACTTACTGACAGTTAGATACGTAAAATTTATTAGTCAAATAAAACTGAACCATTCCTGCAATATGTTTTTCCTCGTGTAGCTAACAAACATTAGTCTTAACAAATTTTTTTATTTATTAAGAAAAAAAATACTTCTGCATGACTTTCATTTACTTTGTACAATTTACAGCAATTGGTTCTGCCTGATTCTGGTTCCTAACTGCACATTTTCACCAATTTAAAGCAGACACATTCGTTGCTTCGACACATGCCGTCAGTGTTACCTATCTGCTGATATGCTTTTTGACAGGAATGGTCAATGCATGATTCCGCATCACCGACTGATAGATTATACTTCAATTAGTTAATATTATCGTATTTTCTTGTCTGAAATAAAAAATTTCTTGGCAACTCACCCATAAAATTTTTGATCATATTGTTAATAAAAACATCCATATTAATTTGTTCATCGTATCAAACACCGAAATACTGCTCTGAATGAATAATTAGCAACTAATTCTAACTGTTGCGATGTGCTTTATCTTCCGAGAGTAACAATTTTTTCTGCGATAAAACTACGAAAAAATGTTATCACCAGTATTCATCCTCTCTTTTTCAATATTCTTACATACAATGTTATGCTCAATGCGTAATATCATGCAAATAAAGTGTCTTTTTTAACATTTAAAGTGCTATCTGTAAATAATCATTCATTGAAAAATATGCGGAAAAAATGAAATTTTCTTCCACCGAACAAAGGCGAAAAACAGCAACATTTTTATGTTTCTTGGTAACTATATGACGTAATAAATCCTGATAATATTAAAGCAGTCTTGTAAAATAATAGGAAACTTTCCTTAATTACACGTGAAAAGGCACATATAATTTACTTAACAATGCAAATGTTTGATTTGTTTCGTCAGAGATGATACTCATGCGTGGTGTCATAAAATTTCAGTGCTATATAAAGCCAAATCTGACCTTCATCGAGTATAGCAATTCAGATTTGTTACTCGTCTACAACAGACATCACAATTGCCAAAATGAAATTCCTTATTTTCCTTCTGTTTGTCATTGCAGTCGCTGCTATTGAAGGTAAGAGACTAATTTCGTTTTTATTATATATTTATTGTAATTGATCGTTGTATTTCAAAATACGCTTTGAAATTCAGAATAACTTTGGACCGTCTTTTCGTGATTTTTACACAAACTAACTACATTACTGAATACTATAAACTAAAGCCGAACTGTTTTTTCGGCGAACTGTTTTTTTCTTACGAACTGTTTGAAGAATATTTTTACTCGCCGTTGCAGTCACAAACCGAAATTTATCAATTTAAACAAAAAATCTTTCCTCTAACGCATTATCATGAAAAATTACATCCTAATTTTTCTGTACTTTTAATTTTCACTAATAATTCGTAAGTAAAAAATATAAATTGCATATTTTCAACATACTCTTCTTATTTTTGTTCTCCATTAGATATCAATGCAAATCCATTGATAGGCAGACAAGCCGTCGTACCGGCGCAAGAGGATGAATTTCCTTTTATAGTTTCATTAGCATCTGCACCGGCTACCAACAGAAGTAATCATTTTTGCGGTGGTACGTTGATCTCAAGGAAACACATATTAACGGCTAAGCATTGTTTGGTGGATCCCATAACCGGGAGAGCCAAACACATTTCGAAAATCAGAGTGATAATTGGCTCGATCGACATGACACGTGGCAGAAAGTTGCGTATAAAAACTTGGAAAACGTACGAAGATTGGGCTTTGCAAAATAACAAACGTGAGAGAGTAGCTGATAATCTTTACCACGACGTGGCGATTGCTACTGTAAATATTTGGATTATTAATTTTTTTGTAAAGATTCAATGGGTCTACAATTTAACATTTTCTTTTCGTAGTTATCTGAAGAAATTCGTGATATAACACCTGCAACCATATCGCAATTGAACCAAAGTCAGATACGTGGCAAAGATGCTGTGACTGCAGGTTGGGGTGACGACGGCACTGGCGTTCAATCGCAATTCTTACAAAAAGCACCGCTCCACGTGATGTCCATAAAGAATAGCATAAACGATTTCCTTAAGACCGATGTTCCGCTCACTGCGGCTATCAATCACTTGTCTGCAACACACAGACCACCCGTTCTTTTAGGATTTGTAAGCGATTTTTTTTTTGGTTTTATTATTTTAGCGTTTTATATTGAAATTCAAACTCATTAATTTGTCGCAGGGTGATAGCGGTGGTCCACTTCTTCACAACGGTACTTTGATTGGCGTTAACTCGGCCAAAAATGTTCCTGATATCTTGCATCCTAATCAGCATAATATTCATGCGAGTGTCGAATATTATCGAGAATTTATCGAAGCTTTCACCGAGAGAACACATTAAACGAATCGAGCGTATTCGCAAAGTTTCTAATATTAAAAATAAATTTTTGATATAATTAAGTTTTTTTTTTGTAGTTATCAAATTAATTATGTATAAAACTTCGAAATTTAGATCCTCCGGTGTGTCAATAGCACACCTTTAACTTTGCAGTTACACTTCGTCTCATTATCCACATTTACCTTGAAGAACATACAAAGAACTTTAACTAAATTCATTTCCATCTTCCAAAGATCAAGAAAAAAGCTTTTTTATTTCCATAGCAACGATAATTACACAAAGGAATACACCTAAAAAAGGAACGTTAAATACTCGATTGCTTCCATCTCAATTAATTGAACTTTCACCTCGCAACGGTCCCTTTTTGCCAATCTCTTGTCTCGGCCGCTTATCCAGTCGCTCTCGTTTTTCCCGCAAGCAAGAAAGTTAAAAAGAAAACAAAAGCCACGCGCGTGAAATTTCTTTGCCCCCCAAAGGAACCACTCGACGTGTTATACATAGGCTTTTCCACCGTATTTATTTGTGGGTACACACCACATTTTCCTTTGCTCGAGAGAAATAATTGCGCTGAACCGCGAAATTTTGCTTTAGGAATTTGACCTTGTTTGGAGGGAGAGAGAGAGAGAGCATATTTTTCGGCTTGGGTTTTTATGACTTATAAATTGGGCAACAGCGGGAGTTGTATACCGGCTTTTTTTAGAGGTTTAAAAATATTCAGAAAAGTGCTGCGAGTTTCTTTGAGATATGTACTTTCAAGGATTGGTTGAAATAAAAATTTTTGTATTCTAAAAAATTAATTTTTTAAACATTTTTTTATCGAGTCATGAGTCATTTTTAAGAGCGTGACGGATAATCCTTGCTTCAAGTACATTACAATAAAATTGATAACACAAAAATGTTCGCTAACTGATAACGTTAAAAAAATACCAATGAGATATAATTTTGAAAGTTGTAAGACCGGTGAATTAAAAGTCGCTGGAAATGTTGAAACGATGTAAATTATATTGCGTATGTCGGTAACTTAAAATGTATCATTTTTAATTTTCTGTAAAAAAATGTATAACTTTTTCCCACAATTCTATATTTTCCTTTCGTATAAAAACTTTTTCCAAAATATTCCATTCGAATTTTCTTTCTTTTAGAATAATTCAGTATTGTCTCAAACAATCAATTTTTATAGCTTTGTCGTGTTTGTCGTGCACATAAATAACTATAACGCAACGTCTACCGGTAATTCTATTTCCAAGCGCTTTAGAAGTAGAAAAAAAAGACAACCCTGTTTTATACGTTTTACTTATCAATTTCTCTTCAAATCCTTCTATCTCGTAAGTAAGGTTATATGTACGTGTACCTAATACCGCCACTTGCTGGTATTTCAAATGTACGGTTGCTACACCGGTACGGCGTGGTGACATTATATTTATACTGTTAAATAATGAAAGCTCCACTGATTCCAATCATCTTCGAATTCGAAATTCGCTTTACGCGAGCAGTTATGTGCTTTAGATACGCACATTTTCCAATTCGATTCGTCTTCTTTTACGCTTTCAAAAGCACTCATCAAAAACTTTTTTTAGTGCTTAAATAAGCCCCACTTACTATTTTCGTTCAATTGAACCGAATACCGCCACTTTCAAAAATCCTATATAAACGATTGGTAAATATTTCAATCATGCTGCAAAGATTTCAATTAAATTTTTCTTGATACAGTTTTACATTTCTTTGTTCAAATAGAGAAACGAAAATTTAAAAGAACCCAAAAAAATTTTATTTTGATCAATTATCAACGCACAAGTGTCAATTTCTAGTTTATTTTTTAAACCAATTTTAATTAATAATTAAGGCATTGCCACATAATTTATCATATTAAAATAGCACGTCTTCATAATAAATGTTGATACCGAAAGTTATTTTTCAGTATCTACTTTTGAAAAATTCTACGAAAAAATAACAAGAATCTTTTTCGCCTTGAAATAGGCTATATTTTCTAGAAAAAATTTTTTTCGCTAAAAAATTAAAAAAATTTTCTTGATTATTTGTACAAAAAATTGCGATTTTAACAATGTTCCCCTAATTTTATGATAAAAACAACTTCATATTCTTATTCAGCACCCTTGAAAACGTATAAATAGAGCATTATTTGCGATTAAAAGTGATCTAGTCACTCTTTCGTATTTCTAAGCGTCTTTCAGGCTCATTGCCGCTCGCCTATCGAATCAGCAGAACCATCATCTCAGTGTTAAATATTACAAATGTTCGTTATGAGTATTATTGGTATTTGAAGATTTTAAACGGAAATAATAATCAATCATGTGTATTGTAATAAAGTTTTATTTTCCAGATATATGACGAATTCTACGAAGAAAGCACTTTTTTGAAGCCCAAAATGGAAAAAAAAATTGTTAACGCTTTCGGAGTTTTTTCCGCTTCTTTTTGAAGGTAAATAGTGACGGGAAATGCTCATGAACATTAGAAAAATCCCCAAAAACTTTGATATGAAAAAATTATGGATACATTAAAAGATTAACGGGAACCTCGAGCCGGTTGCTTTTACATGCAATATATAATATGTATCGCTATTTTTTAAACAATAAATTAATTAATTAATCACCGATAATATATGAATTTTCATTATAAGTTCGTAACCCTTGCTGTATTCATAATTAAAAATATAATTTCTAAATATTAGGTATTGCATACTATCAATAATTGTACCCTTTGATACAAGATTTTATCTTGCAGTCGTTAGCATGAGCACTCAAGCATGCCGCCAACAAGGGTATTTTTGAATGGAATATTAATAATATTATACAAGTGTCTACAACTGTCTGCGCATGTTCCGGTCGTTGCTATGTATACAAACTTCATAACAAGAAGTGGATGTGTATTCACTCCGAGTAGATAAACTAACCATGTATTGTAGATGAGATTTATAAGTGTATTTTTTAATTTTCAATTACTATTGATTTTTTTTTTACTTTCCGCAAATGTGAATCTAAATTTGTTAAAATATCAAAGTAGTTAATCGCGATGATTCACAAAATGCTGACTATCAGTCGTAATAACATCAGTGCAGGTTATAATGATTATCCAACGTTGTATTCTACAGCTGATTTGTATCAAGATGACTTTTTCAGAAAAAATGTCAAAACCAATTACGGATCTCGTCCAACTGTAAGTTTATTTTGAAAGCTTATTAAATATAGTAAAGAATATTTTAAATAAATTTTTATATGTTTTTTATAGACTACGGCAAAATATGCTCGGGCAAGCTTTGAAAGCCATGGAATGTCATCAGGTGTAAGTATAGTATTTAATAAATTACAGAAACAAAAAAAATTTCATTCTTTACTCAAACGATTGCACGCGTACGTTTAGCTTCACAGGATCAATACGGCAGGAAGACCTGGCACAGGGGCACTTTCACGGCCGATGACGGCAGTCAGAGGTGCTGGTTATACCAGTGCCTCCCGTCGTAGTGCCGGCAGTAATGGCTCTTTCGAGTTTGAAAAAGAAGATGCGTAAGTATTGAATATAAAAAAAACAAAAAAAAAGAGAATTTTTATAAAAAGATTTAATTGTCGACAGGCCAGAACAGAAAATCAAGGAATACGAAAGGAAAATCATAACTTTATTAGAAGAGTCTGTGATGGCAGCACATGTGAAAAATACAAAAATTGCTCTGAAAAGAGCCGAAGAAGCAGCGTCGCAGGAACGCTCTCTCATTATTTTTGAAGATCGCGCTGAGTTGAGCGACCACAGTCACAATATGAATTTAAATTTTGCCGTAAGATTTGCTTTTACACTCGTCAAGTTTTCACGTTAAAAATAAAAATATCTATGCCAACAGGTCATTTACAATTTAGCGCAACAGTACGAAAGTCAAAAATTGTATCAAGAAGCAATAAAAGAGTACAGAAGAATTTCCGAAAATAACAATTTGAGGGAAACTGCCAGGTTGAAAGTGAATATTGGCAATATTTATGTAAAAATGGGAAATTTAACGGAAGCGATGAAAATGTACCAGATGGCTTTTGATCAGACGCCATTGATTCATAAATGTATAAGGTATTATGAAAAGTATTGTAATTCTTCTAATACTTTATAAAATTTTGCAGTTATTAAGTTTACTGAATTATTTCAGGAGAAAAATAGTGCACAACATTGGCATCCTCCTGGTACAAATGGGTAGATTAGATGAAGCAGCCCAGAAGTTCGAATGGGTTATGAAGGAGAAGCCTGATCTTGAATCAGGAATGCATCTAATTTTGTGTCATTTTGCCCTCTCACACGTGGACGGAATGAAAAGAGGATTTCTTGAATTACTCGACGTTCCACTTCCTATCAACATTGACAACGAATACAGCATCATAACTGTAAAAATTTCATTGATAAAATTTAAACTTTTCAATAATCTTTGTTTGGTAATATTTTGTAAACGATTTTCAGGACGACATCGCAGTAAATATTTTCAACGATACTATAAAAAACGACGAGTTGTCGAAATTCGAACGAGAATTAAAAACGAAAGCTGAGAAAACAATACTGAGTGGTGCTAACTTGATAGCTCCTGTTATTGAAGAAACCCTCGCACAAGGATTCGCTTGGTTAGTTTTAAAATTAATTTATAAATATGAACAATTTTGTTAATTTGTTTCTGTTTTAAAGGTGCGCGGAGGCAATAAAATCTTCAGCGTATAGTTCGCTAGCCGCTAATTTAGAAATAAACAAAGCGATGGTTCATCTTCACAATGGACAAGTGCAGACTGCGATAAAGGCACTAAAGGATTTCGAACATGAAGATGTGAATAGCAATAGTTCTGCGTCCACTGTACTATCGTTTATAAACTTTCTGGTAAATTTAATATTTAAAAATTAATTTACTTTGTTGATTTATTTTCCATAACTTCTTCATTTTGTTTTAGCGGAAAGATTATGCTTCAGCGGAAAAGTACGCTGAAATTGCCAAAAGCATGGACAAGTCTAATGCTGCCGCTTATGTTAATCTATCAGCTTGTTCTATGGTGAAAAATGAATTGATTGGCGCGGAGAACCTCTTACTGAGTGCCTTAAAATATGATCCTAATCACGTTCAGGGCTTGTATAACTTAGGTATTGTTGAAGAAATAATTACTGAAGAAATAAAACATATTCATAAATTGTTTTACTATTCAATTTTTAGGACTTCTTTACAAGAAGAAAAATATGCTTGACGAAGCTTTTGAGTGTTTCTCCAAACTGACTCAAATCACACGAAACGATCCTCTGACATTTTATCAACTGGGTCATATCTGTCAACTTCGCGGTGACGTTGAACAGGCAGATAAATGGTTTCCAATTTATTTTCTTTAGAAGTTTTGGTGGGTTCATTTACTTTCATAAAAATGATTTGTTTTGAAGGTACAATCAACTACTCGCTTTGAAGCTGTTGGATCCTGGTGTATTTCAGAAGTTAGGAGAAATGTACGACAGCATATCTGACAAACAACAAGCTTATCATTATTACACTGAGGTAAATTTTGACATAAAACATTTCATCATGAATTTATTCTAACTATTTAATTTTTATTTTTTAGTCTTATAGAGCTTATCCAGCAAATTTCGAAGTTATCTATTGGCTTCGCTCGTATTGTATGTCGATGAAGGTAAAATTATATAGATTCATTTCATCCATTCATCACAGAAATAATTTCAAACTTTTTTCTACGTCAGAATTTTACTGGAGCTTTGGAGTATTCGTTGAAAGGCGTAGAATTGACTCCTGGACAGCCAGAATGGCGATTATTATTTGCAGATTGTTTGAAAAAATCTGGAGATATTCACGAAGCTTTGGCGGAGTACCGCGTAATTAATCAAAAGTTTCCGGATAATATGAACTGTTTGAAATCTTTATATGAACTGGAGCGAAGTTTAGGATCTAAAGACGCCAAAAAGTATTCCAACGAGCTGAAAAGATTACTGCAACTCCAAAGCAAAGGAGATGAAGTCGATTTGAGGAAAACAAGTAAAAAGAATAATTATATATTTGTTAAATGCAGAATTTTACTAAGTAATTTTATGATACGTGCAGGTTTGACTAGAAGTAATAGTATAATATCGTCGGTATCAAGAATGAGTACGTCATCTGGAACAAGAACAAACCCTGCTTTCAATGAGGACACTTATTCCACTTATGGTGTTTCTCGGCCAAATTCTTCTCACTTCACAATGGAACAGAAATTCTACGGTATAGAAATATTCTAAAGCCACTTTAATCGCAATAATTTTGTATTATTATTCATTTGAATGTATTTAGATACAAATTATGCTGATTCATATGAAGAATTACTGACAAGGCCAATGACAGCAGCAGGAAAAAAGGACGACGATTTTGGAGATGACGAATTGGGAGATGACCTGTTACCTGTATAGTTGATGTTGATAACGTATCTGCAAATGATATTTTACTCGTGGAAGTACAATAATGTATCCTTTTTTACGATCATTTTTTATAATAATCTATGTATTATAATTAAATAAAAAAAAATTTGATAACTTGAAAAACTAGCTACGTTTTATTTTCTCTTCGACTTTTAGGAAAATTTTCATTGTGCATCTAATAGAAAGGATTTACTTAGATTGTCTTCAGATAAAATGAATTTATTGTAACATTGCATAACAACCAAATAATAAATGCAATATGCAACTTTATATATCAACATAAAAGGCTGTGATAGCACGTTATTTGAATAGCAGTATTAAATCATGTATTTTTATTTATCGAAATTGTCATAAAAATTGTCTTTCTATGTTCCCTTAAAACGACGAGTAAATTGTAATCAAGCACAAACAAAAATATTGTATAGTCTTTAAAAGAATATTCTAAAATTCTTATTAATTTTTGGCCATCTATATGAGGATAGCCCTTCAATTAAAAATATTCTCTGATTACTTACCATCATCTTTGTGTAATTTATAAACAAAATCGTTTCCATCATGTGTAAAGTAGAAATATCCATGCGTCGAGGTGTTATCGTCGAGTGGCAGAATCGGTTTGAGTAGCCCATCACCGAGCAATTTGTCCAACTGAAGGTCTTGCCCCATTGGCAAGCTTTCCATTCGCGTCAATTGTTACCTTGCACGTTTTACCAACGCACGAGATTTCCTCGCTCTTGTAGAACACGTCGTAACAGTCGCTATGTCTGACAACGTTGAAAAAATGAAGCCACGAATACCCGAAGCTAGTATCAATTACAGCCTCGCCAACTTTGCAGCTGTCCATCCTCACGGTAGTAAAGTTGAAATATCTAGTTTCTACGTGTGCTAATGCTACTTCACCGAAAACTGGACCGATGCTGTTATCGCCAAATGGAATGAGTTGAATGCAAGGCAGATACTTTCGATGATTTCGAACGCGTTTCAAAGTTACATTGCACGAGTAACTGTCATCACCATAGGGCTTTTTCTCGCGCATCACCGTGCACTTTATTTCGTTGGCTTCTTCGTTTTTGTCGCACAATGCGTATGTCAGACGTCCGTCGACGAAAGAATTGTAATCGAAGACCAACTTCCTGTTAAGATCCACTTGGGATTTTTGATAAACTTTTATTTCTGCATCCACATTTGGAAGATGAGCCAGCCCTGGCAAACAAACAACGATCTTATGTGGTCGATAGTCGGGTGCTAACTAGTCGTTAGGTGGTCGCTACTAAAAGACTAGAAAAGCTTGATTCGACCTTAAATCTCCATCAAATATATATAAAGTCTAAGAACCTAGCGTCATAGCATAGCGCGAGATCGCGGTGCGCAGCTGAATGAAACAGCGAGACCACGGCGTATGGAAGGTGTTAAAAAAATTGATTGAACTGGTAATCGAAATATTATTCATAAAAACGATATTTCGTTTTTTTTTAGCCCGGAACAAAAAAAATTACATAAGTTTTTACGGCGTTGGCGAAAGCAAAATGACGTTCGTCCAGGAGGGCACGAGCTGCGACCCTTTGTCGCAGCAGCTTCCGTTGGCACGATTTCCGTCGTAACTTTGCCACGATGTGACGTTTCCAGCGCCGGGATGATAGATGGCCCCAGGAATAAAAAAAACATGTTATTATGAATAACATAACAATTTATGTTATATTTAATTTATGCTAATTAACGTTCATAATTTATATTATGAATATAACTATTACTATTCCTAACGAATAGAAAAAGATATGCAATCGATAAAGGTTATGAATGTTAGGCGAATGCTGATTGGTACACTACAATATATAGCGAAACTTTGAAAAAAAATCTTCGCTAAAGCAGGTGGTGTCCGTGATCTGTAGTAATGGATGAGGAGGTGTGGCGATGTGTAGTGACGTAAAGAGGTATGTAAAGAGGTATGGTAACAAGTGGTGATGTGTGATAAGATGTGGTAACATGGGTAGTGATGTGTGAAGAAGTGTGGTGAGGTTTGGCTACGCGTGGTGGTATATGTGAAGAGGGTGAGGTGTGACAATGTATTGTGATATGCAGTGATGTGAGTATATGTGCGGTGAAATTCGGTGATGTGCAGTGAAATTTGGTGATGTGTGGTGATGTGTGAGGAGGTGCGGTAAGGTATGATCATATGTGATGAGGTGTGTTAATGTATAGTGATGTTGCGGTAGGGTGTGGTGAGGTGTGGTGATGTGTGAAGAGGCGCGGTGATGGGTGAGGTGTGGTGCTGTGTGATAGTATTCGGTGAGGCGTGGTGATGTGTGAGGAGGTGCGGTGATGCTGGTGAGGTGTGGTGATGTGTGAAAAGGTGTAAAGGTGTGAAAAGGTGTTGTGATGCGTGATAGTGTTCGGTGAGGTGTGGTGATGTGTGGTAGCGTTCGGCGAGGTGTCATGATGAGTGGTGATGTGTCATAATGTGTGTAGATATGCGGTGAGATGTGATGTGCAGCGATATGTGGTGATGTGCAGTGAGGTGTGGTGATGTAAGAGAAGGTGTAGTGGTGTGCGGTGATGTGATATGTAAAGAGGTAAGGAATGGTGGTGTGTGAGGAATGGTGAGGTATGGTAGTGTGTTGATGTGCGGTAGTGTTAGGTGAGGTTTGGTGATGTGTGAAGAGGCGCGGTGATTTGGGTGAGCTGTGGTGCTGTGTGGTAGTCTTCGGTGAGCCTTGGTGATGTCTGAGTAGGTGCGGTGATGTTGGTGAGGTGTGGTGATGTGTCGTGATGTGTGATGAGGTGTGTAAAGGTGCGAAAAGGTGTTGTGATGTATGGTAGTGTTCAGTGAGGTGTGGTGATGTATGGTAGTGTTCGGCGAGGTGTGGTGATGTTGCGGTAGGGTGTGTTGATGTGTGAAAAGGCGCGGTGATGTGGTTGGTGCTGCGTGGTAGTGTTCGGTGAGGCGTGGTGATGTGTATTGAGGTGTGAAAAGGTGTGATGAGGTGTGTAAAGATGCGAAAAAGTGTTGTGATGCGTGATAGTGTTCGGTGAGGTATGGTGATGTGTGGTAGTGTTCGGCGAGGTGCGGTGATGAGTGGTGAGGTGTGGTGATGTGTAGTGATGTGTAGAGAGGGCAATGTGTGAAAATTTATGATGATGTGCGTTGATGTGTAGTAATGCTGAGATGGCGATGTGTGGAGATATGCGGTGAGGTGTGGTGATGTGAGATTAAGTGCATTAATATGTGAGAAGGCGTAGTGCTGTGTGGTGATGTGCGGTGAGGTGTGGTATGACGTGGTTAGGTGTAGTAAGGTGTGGTTGTGTGGTGATGTGCCGTGAGGAGCGATGATAGTTATAGCGCATAGTATAGTTCTATGCGGTGAGGTGTGGCTATGTGTGGTGATGTGTAGAATGTGTGATGAGGTGTGACTATGTGTGGTGAAGTGTGGTTATGTGTTAAGAGATGTGGCGATGTGTGGAGACGTGCGGCGATTTGTTGTAATGTGTAGTGATGTGTGAGGAGTTGTGTTGGTGTATGAAGAGGGGTTATGATGGGTGGTAAGGTATGATAATATGTAGTGATGTGTGGTGATATGCAGTGATGTGTGTAGATATGCGGTGAGATTTGGTGATGTGCAGTGATATGCGGTTGTATGCGGTGAGATGTGGTAATTAAATAAAAGAAGACGATCATATTTTTTAAATATTATTACTTTTTTAACACTGGATTTCTTATTTTATTTCGCGCTTCGCGTTTCGTGGGTTTTGAAAAATTCTTCTCCCTCCTTTACTCAGATGTCCGCGGGTTCTGGACATGGTGACTTTCACTACCTACTATAACCGGGGATGAGCTGGGAAACGAAGGTCTCAGTCGATGCCCATGCTGATTATTGTCTATATGAATATTACTATTTCT
>JAWWMK010029741.1:0-14453 GCA_035047105.1 Galeopsomyia nigrocyanea
TGAATTCAGATTAACGCTATCATTTTCCGTTTTCTATGAAATTCCAAAAAAACCATGGAAAATTGCGTTCTTTTTTTATATTATTTTTAGAGCTTCTATGCGCGAAAAAAGTTTGTCATACGCCGGTTCGGAAATGGTCACCTGTTTTTTTTTAGGTTCTGTATGTAATATAGATTTGAGAAAATCGCATCCCCAAGAGCGTGCACCCCTTTTGAAAATTCGCCCCAAATTTCTCGAATTGTGGAATTTTTTTGTAGATTTGCTCATATACCTAATACGCAGAGGCGGCGGAGCGATCGTATATCTCGTCCTCGTGATCACCGCCGCCAAGCGCAGAGAGCGAGAGAGAGAGACGGGCGTCAAGGTAATCGCAGCGTGTACAATTCTCTTTTTTTTTTATTTTGTTTCTGTTGTTTTTTTTTCAAGAAGAAAAAAAAACGAGCAAAAAGCCTGTCTAGCGCATCGGTGCGTGACGTTAGCGCGCTCGCCGGAAGCCCAGCTATACACGAGGATGTAGTAACACACACAGAGAGAGAGAGAGAGAGAGAGAGAGAGAGAGAGAGAGAGAGAGAGAGAGAACCTGAAGTGTGTATAGCGTTGGCGTGGCACAGTGAAATTCGCGCGAGCGCGTAATTCGCGACCACGCAAGGTCATTCTCTTTTTTTCTCTCTCTCGCTCGCTCGCTCGCGGTACTTATCGCGCGGCTCGCTAACTCGTCGAGTGTGCTATTCTCCTTACGTAAGAGAGATTTTCATTAGAAAGAGAGAGAGAGAGAGAATAAAAAAAAAAGTCTCGGTATAATGCACGCACGCAAAGTGCATAGAACGCGAGTAGGTGGGGTGTGTGGGGTGGGAGGCACTTAATTGCGGCAAAAACGTGCGAAGTGCACGAGCGAATCAGGCCAACTCTTTTTTTCTCTTTCTTTCTCGCGCGCGAACGAGTGCGGCAGGCTTTGCAGTTCTCTTATTTAGGCCGAGACAAAACAGCAGCTAATGAATGCCGATAGGTTTCTTTTCTTCTTTTTTTTTTTTACGCGATCCCGTTCGTTGTCTCTCACTCGTTAGACCTTCTATATGGATACGCGCACTCCGTCATTTCGGTCAGCGCCGGCCTGTGCTGCCCGTCGGCAAAACGCGCAGCGTTTCCCTTTGTTACGCGCAGTTGTTAATTATACCGTTCGCGCTATATACGTACGTACACACGTATATGCGGCCGATCTTTATATATGCGTTTTCCTCGAGGCTCTATTTTTTTTTCATCCACCCTCTCTCTCCTTTGTTGCACACGCGTTCTCGCTCTCCGTGCTCAATTTGCCGGCCGCGGTATTTCGTTGCTCAACTCAAACAATTCGGATATTTTTCCTGCTCGCGCGCGAGTTCGCTCGCCCTGCACGGGCTATTGAAGTTTTAGCGATACTTTTTTTTTTGTATTTTTCCGCCCATTTTTTTTTTTCTCGCTACTCCACTCGCCCGCTGCTATAGCAGTTCACCGTATATATACTAGCTTTATTGTTTTACGGCTTTAACCGACTATTCGTATAATACTTAGGTACGAACGCGATGCAAGTGCCATTGTAAACAACAGTTTTTTTTTTTTGGTTTCGTTTTAGCGGCGATCAAGTCGTTTTTCTATCAATACTTCACCGGTCGATTACGCGACTGTAACTCGGGCAGCTATAGTTCTCTCTCTCTCTCTCTTGCGGTATGATATTGCCGTATATAAATGCAACAACAACCGCATAAATATCTCTTGCGCAATTTCATTAGCCACTTCTAAATGTATATCACGCACTTTCATCACTCTCTCGCGCACAGACGAGCCCCATATATATCTATGTAACGTGCATAAATATTACTCAATAGTTTATTAGTCGATGAACGATATAGCGATACGCAACGTGAAAGTGAGGCATATAACGGAAAGATAAAGATTTAGAAAATAAAAGAAAAACTGAATTTTAATTGGTTGTTAAAGCTCTGGCGAATCGTCGTGCAATAATTATCGTGAGCCGCTCGAACGCATGGTCGTCCCTATATGTACGTTTCGAGAGAGAGACAAATAGAGAAGCATTAAGCCGGTGGGTCATAGAGCAGCTCGGCAGAGCGCGTTTCAATTGACAAGCGCGTCCAATTATCAGGGTGGAAGCCGAGCAACGATGCATATTACAGCCGCGTATAACGCGCCGATTGTTCGCGAGCCTCCGTCCTATGCGGCAACGCGAGGAGATGGCATTTTAACCCTTCGTTAGCCCGTCATTGACAACAGAAACTGAGTGTAGCGTATGTGTGTGCCTATACCTATATATACCCCTGCAGCTCTTGCAGTCCATTGTGTCGAAACTCGACGAATATTAGACGACACATAAAGAGGATGTAGCCTTTGACAATAAATTAGGCAAGTCTCTTTCTCTCATTTTTTTCTTTTCTATTCTGCCTGCGAACCATTCAACCAGTCTGCCTCGAGTTCCATTGTTTTCGAGTAACGCAACTATATTTTTGCCTTTGCCTTTCTCTCTATCTCTCTTGAGCTTTTCTTTCTTTTTTTTTTTTTTTTTTTTTGCTATGTAAAAAATGTTATTACGACCAATTTACTGTTAAATATTCGCGTGACCCGTAACTGCTGCAAATAAAGCGATTCGGTATCAAATCTGTACCGTTACATAATTAAGTTTATCGAGATCCTCCACGACTATTATCCCATTGCCGATTGAAATACAATTGTGAGAATGAACTTAATAAGTTCTGTCATAATAAGATGTTAGACGTCTTCAGCTCGATAATTTATTAGATAAACTTACAGCACGAAAATTCAATATTTTTACCATTAAATTTGGAGCATGACTTTCAATAATATAGTAAGAGGATTAATTCTGTAAGGAGCGTACATTAGCATCTAAGAGCCTGCGTTATACGTACAAGGTTTCGTAATCGACGTGGGTTTTCCAACGAAATTTGTTTTAAAAAAAGTTAATCCGTACCTACTCATGAATAATTCATCGTTAAATCCACTCGAAACATCTTTAGAGTGTATATACATATACATATATATATTTTTTTTTGCAGTCTGAATCACGAAGGATAAAATTTTTACAAAGATCATCACGCGTCTTATAAATCCGCGTTGCGTCATTCGCCTCGAACGTAATACTTTGCAAAATAGACAAGAAAGAATAATAAAATCCGTGTTCGGCAATGATGATAATTCAGCTCTTTCATTCGGCGTTTTCGCGCATTCAACACACACAGCGCGGCGTAAATGATGAACGATCCTCTTTCGGCTCCTCTAGCTTCTTCTTTCGTCGCTCTAACGAAAGTTTAAGCGGTTAAATGGCCCGACTAAGCCGTTGCCTCCGCTTCTCTCTATTTTCTTTTCTATTCTTTCTTCTTTTTTTTTTATGCGCGCTCTTCTTTTCAGGAGTAAAAACTTGGATAACACTATAAAACAGTTGCGCCCGCTCGCGACTGTGTCACACAAAAGTAAAATGCACACACACGGCCCCGCGCGCGCAACAAAACAAAAAGAAGTTAAGAGAAGACCAAAAAAAAAAAAAGAAGAAGAAGAAGCAACAGCATGAAGCAGCGGTAGCTGAAAAGGCCAAAAGTTTCTCTAGCCACTATATAGCTACAAGGCAGAAACAATGAGCTGCACCTGACGGTCCCCTCGAGTATACACACGTACAACGTGCAGCCATTCACTCTTGAAATATTCCCGACGCTCATTATTATTTAAAGCCCTGCAATGGAGCAAAAGCTTGGACACTGCTTTGTGCTTTCTCTCTCGTAGCTTATTCGCCTATACCCGTCCGCTTGCGTATATACATTATACTATTCCGGATATGAATCGTGCATTCCACGCCATCGCAGGACATTACTCGCCCCGCGAGCTCTATATGCACGTGTGTGTATATATATTCCGTCGATCATGCTTTCTGTCGCGCGCGCGCGCGCAGGGCATAATGCTCATAAATATTCCCACGGACCCGACGCGCGACACACAACCTCTTATTTATTTACCCTGCAATATTGCTTGCTTTGCGTGATCTATTGTGTTATGAGCTTTTCGCATCTCTATATGTAATACCTTACTTCTTTATTCATTTCAATGGTTACGTATTATGCACTGCAGTGGTCATTAAATATTCGCGCGCTTTATTTGTTTTTAATGAACACGCGGCAATTCGAAGTGATGTTATTGTCGACGACTAATGGCACTGAAATATTTTAAAAAGTGGATGATTCAACTGTTGCATATTGATGAGCAAATGAATCTTATATTACGTCTTTCATTTTTTTTTTTCGCATGATTTAACAGAACAACGCTGAACGTCGTATTTCAAATCAACGTTTTCCGCACGGGAGACGCAAATCTTTAATAAGCTCATACTTTATCAAAGTCAAATGTCGGTTGGGCTACCATACGACATCGGCTGAATTCAATGGAAAATGTCATTGAAATTTGAAAGTATATACCAACTGAAAAAGGAAATTAAATGAAGGTATCCGTTGGCTTTGAATAAAAAATTCAAATCAATATAATAGCCGCGGGTGAAAAAAAATAAAGTATCAAGCTCTGAGTCAACGCGCGGTAATATAAGGAAAAATGAAAAAAAAAAAAAGAAGAAGAAGAGACGACGTATAGCACGTATAGGACGAGAGCACACGAGTGTATTATAAGTGTGCAAGACATATTATAATAATCGCGCAAGGAATAGAGCTCGCTCGAGTATATTATAAGTATAAAGGCCGAAAGATCGAGTTTTGTTCTTGATGTAAATCGGTGTACTACGTTATACACGTAGGTGTGAGTCAGAGAGTCACGAGGTTAAGGACCTGTTGAGCTTGTCTCGCGACCGAAAAATACCTCTCACTCTCTTTCTCTCCAATTGCATATATACACACAAATCGCTATCCCTTTTCTTTTTAATATATACCTTCCCTTTCTGGTAGCGGTGCACCCACGCGCTCTCGCGCGTTCTCCAGGCCAATTAAAATGGCGAGTAGTCCGCGAGTTCAAGAGAGAAAAAAAAAGAAAGAAGATAAGTAAGTAAGCAAGCAAAGGTACCTTGGAAGTATGGAGCAGGCGGAGTTGGTGGGCCGAGTGTCGGCGGCAGGATCAACGACAGCATGATTCACCGATGTGTATCCGGTATAAGCTGCAGCCGCAGTCACAGTAAGTAGCAGCATAAGCATGAGCAGTACGGCGGCCAGGTAGATCTGGCATCGCTGTACAAAGTCTCTCGCTCTGCCTTTGCCTGCTGGTCTCTGCTGGCGTGCGGTGCGGTGCGCGAGCGGCGGCGAGAGTGTATGGGTGCAGCGAGTATAGTATAGGTGAGAGAGCCAGCAGGCGAACCTTACATTCTCCTCTTGCTCGCGGGTAGCGCGCGGATAGCTCTAGCTATCTCTCTCGGGGATTTCTGCTGCTGCTGCTGCCGTCGCCGTATAGCCGTAGCTGCCGCTGCCGCCACCGCCGTTGCGAAAGGACCCGAGACACCGGGTGGGAGAGAGACGGAAGGACCTTTTTTTTCTTCTTCTCTCCGCGCCGTGTAGACACCGAGCGCCACTCCGTGAACCACATGCATCTATCTATATCTAGCTTCTTTTCTCTCCTCTCTGCTTCTCCGCTCTTCTCTCTCTACTCCTACTGCTCCTCACCGTACGGCTACTCCTTCTTCATCTTACGTGCTATCCTATAGATACACCAACTACCAACGACCTGCAGCTTCTTCTTCTTCTTCTTCTTCTCTCCTCCACCTCCTCCTTCTTCTTCTTTTTGCTATACCTTGACTTTGCCCTTCATCCTCTCTCGCTCTCTCTATCTCTCGCAGTACTCCAACGCGATTACCTATTATATCAGCTCTCACTTCTTTTTTTTCCCTTCTTCTTCTTCTTCTTTCACGATTTACAGCCTTTTTCAAGACTCTTCCTTGGCACTCGTTCCATCTTCTGATATCCCCGGGCTCTTATTTCCTCGAGTGCATTTTCATCACATTGTCCGCTAGCAGTCGACGTTCCTTTTTTCCCCCTTCCCTTTCCTTTCAGCGCTGATATAAGGTAGCCCCACGACGACCACCACCACCACCACTCGAGTTACGAAACCGGAGTGCGCGACTATCCTTTTGTTTACACTCCACTTTTTTTTTATTCTCTCGCGCGCGCACACCGGTAGCACCAATTATATCAGGAGGAAAAAAAATAGTATCATGAAAAAAAAAAAACGAGCGAGAATGGAGGACGTTGAACTTGACGATGAAATGGAAAAAAAAATGTTTTTTTTTTTCTTTTTTCAAAAAGGACGAGAGTTCTTTGAAGCGTTAAGCGCGCGCGGTGTCCGTCCGTTGCAGCTGTACTGCCGCAAACATACACAGACTATAAAGGTGAGTGGTATAGGTAAGTCCCAAGAGTAGAGGTGGTCTGTTACCTGCGGGGCCTCAGCTGTGAACGACAACGACGACGACACTGTAGGGCAAAAGGATAACAAAACGCGATACGCGAGTGACACCTCTCTCACGTGGCCTCTCGCTCTCTCTTTCCTCCGGTGTTTACACAACGTGCACTGCTAGGATACGTAATCAACAATGCGCTACCTAACCTTTACCTGTCTCTCTCTATCTCTCGAAAGGTGTGCTGCTTGAATAAGTCCTCGCACTGTCCTATTATACAAAAGAAACACTGTAAAAGTATGTATAAAGTCGAGAGAGCGGCTCGGCGAGGTGAGCGCGTGTCGTTATGTCGAACGCTCTGCGGCGGAGGTGCGCGCGACACTGGCGGCTCCAGAAGAGACACTGGCAGTGGCAGTGTGCTAGCATTCGGTTTACTCGCGGTACACACAACCGCGCCGCCGCTCCAAGTCAGGCAGGAGAGCGCTCAGCCAGCCAGCCACCAGCGTGCGCGCAGGCTCGAACAGGTCGCGATCAGCGCCGCCGCGAATGAGGACAACGACTTCCCCCACCGCCATCTCTCACACACTATATACATATATACGCGAGTGCATGTATGTATATGTATATATATATATCTATATCTTATATGTATATACAGTGCGAGTAGCGAACTGCCGAGGAGGCGCCCACGAGAGTCAAGGCGCTCGCCTCTCTTTCTTACTCTCTCGCTCGCGAGTCCTGTCTGCTCACTGCTGCCTATGTACATACATACATACCTGCCCGCCTGTCTACCTTTTTCGAGGGAGCATTGCTCTTTACTTATATATACTCGCTTTCTTCTTCTTCTTTTTTTCTATATCTTTCTTTTCTTTTTCGGAGTTTTTGGCCCGCGCCGAGCGCAAAAAGGTAGACGACCCCATGCACTGCGAGCGATTGCCCGTGAGCCGAGCATAATATCGCATGTGCACGCATCGTTATTCGATGATGCCCCGAGGGGTGTGCGAACGAACCAAAGAGTATGAGGTTTGCCCAGACGCATTGCTCTATGGTTTATTGCTGCTTGCCCATAACGTATTATACGTATATATACGTATACGCCTGCGGACTTACGCTCGCGCATCCTATATATAATACTATACCAAGGATTATCCACATCCATATGACTTTGATCCCTTTATCACCGCCCTTCCTTCACCCTTCTCCCTTCTATATACTTTACGGATTACTTATTTTAGATTTTCTCGCGCCTCTCGACCCCCAATAACCCGCCTTCGCCCCGTGCTACTCGCGCGTGATGATACACATAACTTGTCTCTCTCGAGTTTATTACTGTTGTTATACTGTTGGATTTTGACGAGCCGAGCTTCTTTTCATTTTTCTGAAAGCTTCGTGCACTGATAACTGATTTCGGTGTTATGTGAATAAACACGGCTATAAACCCAATGATATAGATTCTCAGGGGTTATACGAACACGCTCGTTTGACTTTTCAGTAGATAAAGTCAAAATTTAGTGAGACGGGCGTGTATATTGACATTTCTTCTTACCTTTCTAAGAAATACGCTGCTGTAAACAATGATAACTTCCTAGATGATTTAAATGCCAAAGCTCGGTGTAATTGAAAAACATTAGCGCACGGCTTTTCAGTAGATAAAGTCAAGATGCGGTGAGACGGGGGCACTGATAATTTATTATGGAAAACATACGGCTATAAACTAAGATAAGTGACCAGACGACTTTAATATCGTGAAATGATGTAATTGAAAACGTTATTCTTGAAATATTGCGTCTGCGTCTGTTTGCATATATTGTATTTGCACGATTTTTCAGTAGAAAAAGTCAGAATATAGTGAGACAAGGACAAAACAAAGTCTTAAAATGTGAATCTAAGTATATTAATTGATGAATAGAACACGATAAAATGAGAGTTAGAATGTTCTCATATGGATGAGTTTGGAGTAAGGCTGTTTGTTATAAAAGAATCTCAGTCCGCTTTTTCGAACGGCACGATAAAACTTCTTTTTTTTTTGTAGCACATCCGCGTGTAACTCGACAATTCAAAATAATAGCATGCCTCTGTAGTCTCAGAGGTGTAGTTATTGTCTGGATGCCCGAGTGAAAACGCCAAAACGGAATTTGATAATAAGTCTATCAAATTTTATGCTTAACACAGCTGCTTGAGGTCAGACTCTTACAGACGACTTAAACTACTTTTCTTTCACTACGAAATTACATTTTTTATGATCTTCGTCGACAATTTCACAAATTACAGAAATCAACGAACTTTCTATCGATTAAAATCTGTGTTTCTTTTGTTTTTTAGGCAAATTATAGCCACCTCTTCGTCTGTGATCTAAATAGCAAATCAATGTCGCATTGCATACATGGCTTCTCATCTTCATGTTCTCTCCCGGTCAACCGATCGAACGGTATTAACGGTCAATACAATTCAAACGACGTGACATTGACATAGTTGATGATACTTTCCGAATTGAGAATATTAAAGTAAATTATATTTGATTAACCAAATATTAATCGATGAGCAACATTTTAAACATTGCTTCATGCGATGAAATGTGAAAATCAAACAGTGCAAGTTATATTAGAAAATTTAAGCGTTAAAATTCTTGTTGCTTACTTAGCATCGTCTACATCCTGCAGATGAGCGACAGCACATGTACTACCGAAGTAAGGCTATAAAAATTGAGATAAATTTTGCACAATTAGACATGCATTGCCTTGAAATCTCTCGAGAACTCAGCATGGAGCAAATGAGATGCAGCTTTGAAAAACCTGTCGACCAAGCTGTCTTCATAGAGGTAAAAACTTCATTTCATATATTATGAAGAAATACTTCCAATGTTTTACGCCTTTCCGTATACTCGATGTCGGATATATCAAACAAAATTTTCTCGTAGCTAAATTACAAAAAAAGAGCTACAGATATTCATTTTGCATTAACTGTTTTGCAGAAATATTAAATATTATATATCTTATTTATTAAATGTCACCAGTATCTTTTATATTTGCTGAGGGTTGATATTTGCATTTTCAAATAAGAAAAAATATCAGTACTCCAAGCGATGTTTATTATTCTGTCTGTATCGTTCTTAAAGATATTTTATCGTTAATTGAAAAAATTGATATTTACACATAGTAAACTAAATGCATTAAAATATATTTTCTGATAATTGATCAATCTTTTTATACTACAATTGATATATTATATAAAAGCGTATAATTAGCGGTTAGTTTGTTAAAATATTAAGTCTTATTAGGTATATGCAGATGATGCTCAGGTTCTATGTACTAAAATGAAATACCATATTCTTCTATATAAGACGATACTGCAGAGAATGAGACGAATCAATAAGCCAATGGTCGTTTTAAGATCTCTTAATAATTTGTTTAACGATCAAGGATATCGATACTTTTAGTTTATTTTTTATTTTTTATTTCAAAACTATAGGTAATATAATGGATGTGATCTTACTGTTCATTTCACTGAGGTCATATCAATTTAATTATACCCCTTGTTAAATTCAACAATGAAAGTGCCACGTGAATCAATAATGCACAATGTAAATTAAGCGTCGAGCAAGTATTGGGAAATAAATTACTGAATATTTTATGCTCATACAGAGAGAATTCTTATTCGATACAATTGCGCTGCTGTAAAACTAATAAATAATTAAGTAATCAAATAATCCATAAGCATTTACGTATAAATTTTTTGGTTGCTGTATAAGCTTGACTCCATCATAATTTCAGTAATTGGTTTTTAATTAATTGGTTTGAGTGATTCGTGGCAATAAAACCAAAAGTGAATCTAATTATTTAATTAAATTGAAAGTATTTAATTAAAAAAGTAATCCTTTCAAAGCTACTTTTTTTAGGAAGCGTAATCAAATTTAAAAGAGGTAAGGAAATTCCGCACAAAGACGGGAAAGCCATTTCGTGTCTTTAATGAGATTCTGTAAAAATAAGACTGTATTTTTAAAAGACTCCTGATAGTCTTGATTGAATAACATCGCTCCAATTAAATTGGCGCGTTTTCTTTACATCTCAAGAAATAATACAAATTTCACCATCGGTAGGATTATCATTTTTTGAATATACGTAATATACTATTTTTTTTTAACAAAAACATTTCTGATAAAAAAATTGTTCATTTACGCACTGGAAAGTCAACAAAATTCCGACACAATGTCAAGCGCAGATATTCAATGATTAAATAGGCTATATATTAGTTTTAAAATTATTTGTAAAAAATCTCGATTGTCAGTTAATATCTTCATCGCATTTCTTTCAAAACGTATGATGAAAGTTCTTAAATCGTTTTAACAACACGCCATATCCCGCAGGCAATTTGTCGAAATAAGAGAACGCGCGCGCGTCAGAACAATATACTCGTAGACTGCAGCTGCAGACATATAAGCGAATCAGCAAAAGTTGGCTCTGTTGCGCGCGCGTCGCGTCGCGTCCCGGACACACGCGTGAAAACCAAACTCTCTCGAAGAAGAATGACCCGGCCAATTACCCGTTTCTCCTCTCTTATTTTCTCATTTTTACGAGGCATCCGTCCTTTCCCGTCACTCTTCGTCGGCCGAGACAAAAGGAGGAAGAAGACAGCGTGCCTCTCTCGTCGTTGCAGCTCTGAAGTAAAGTTCTTATAAGTGGGCCACGCTACATATTTTTTTTCTTCGCGACGTCCGTTACAACAACCCCTTTGGCCTCCGGCAAAAAGCGTCTCTACATTTGTCCGTCTTTGGTGACTATACATACCTACGCAAATAACGCCTCAACACGTGCTTGCGATTGATTGTGTCAGGAGCCGAACGACGCACGCGCGACTATATAAATACAAGCGCGCGCGATTGTTCACCTTTTGACGCGCGAATGCATTTCCGAGGCTTTTGATCTTTCCTGAAAAGTACTCGATCTTTTATGGCATCGTCGTGAATCACCACCGGCTTTTTTTTTTTTGTTAATTTCCGCTGCGGAGGCTGTGTGTTGCTTCTTTGTTCTATACGCTTTCATTGTGATACACGCGAGGTCACTTAATAATTTAGGAAGTTTTATTTGCTTTTTTTTCGAAGTTATAAGAGGAATGAATCATACCGAAGACAATGTTTCAAGTTAAAAACGTTACATGCATTTTTATTTGCCATTATTTACATAACTTTTCACGGAGCTCAACAAACTCGTGTATGATAAATTCTTTATCGTACTTATATTTATTTTACAATTCGCTAAACAAATGATTTAAAATATAAGGTACGTGTAGCTAATACCGCCAATTGCTGGTATTCAAACGTATACGGTTGCTACAGCGGTACAGCGCATTGACATTATGTTTATACTGTTAAATAATGAAACTTCCAATGATTTAAATCATCTCCGAATCCGAAATCGGCTTTACGCGAGCTGTTTTATACTCTGGATGCGCACATTTTCCAACTCTCTAAATTTCCAATACACGGATATATGTCATTTTAACTAGTCTAATATGCCTAAGCATAAAATTACAACACACCATTCGATTCGTCTTCTTTTACGCTTTCAAAAGCACTCATCAGAAATTTTTTTAGTACATAAATAAGCCAAATGCTGCCCTAGTTACTATTTTCATTCGATTGGACCTAATACCGCCAGTTTCAAAAATCCTATATAAACGATGGGTAAAAATTTCAATTACATTTTTCTTAATAGAGTTTTGCATCTCTTTATTCAAATAGAGAAACGAAAATGTAAAAGAACTCGAAAAAAAATCATTTCGATCAATTATCAACGTACAACGGTCAATTTCTAGTTTATTTTTCAAACCAGTGTTAATCAATAATTAAGACATTACCACATAATTTATCATATGAAAATAGCACGTCTTCATGATAAATATTGATACCGAACGTTATTTTTCGGTATCAAATTATATTTTCATCTGCCAAAATACTTTTTTCTTAAAATGGTGGTATTAGGTACACTCACTTTTTCACACAAAAAATAAGAGTCTTTCTTCAAAGTGTGATAACTTGAGTTGAACATCATCAAACTGACCGTGCGAGGCATCATTTTAAAGGGAAAACGGGCAGCTTTCAAATGAAGCCACTTACGTTAAAAAAATCGCTCGCGGTAAAGCGTTATGGCTGTTTAAAATCTTAGTGGCGGTATTAGGTTCTCGTATCTTATACAAATTAAATGAGCAATAAATTGTTACATAAATGATTGTTATTCAAAAATGTTTACATGCGCGTCTGTGTCGTACATTATGTATTTCTTTACGTAATGTCTTAAAAATCAATTAGGAAAGACTGCTTTCCCTTCAACATATAATTCAGTCAATTTTACAGTTTGTCGATTATTCATTTTATGATCAATGATTCGAGCAAAAATAAATCATGGCGCAGCAGCGTATAAGCATTATTATAACAAAGCTGCCTCGATGTTTTTTGACATGCAAAATCTAAATTTATTATTTTTCGGTTGCTCCAATTGTTAATTAAAAAGTTATCAACAATTTAAATATAAACAACAACGATATTTCGGAATCTACACGTAATGACCTGCATTTTACTGTTTCATTGAAAATTAATAATGAGTGGTTACAAATAAATAATAATTTATGTTACATAAATAATATGTTTATTAAACCAAATAAAAGTAGAAATGACATAATAATAAGTACCTTTACCGCCATGGATAGTAACTGCTTCAACACCATTGAGTAAAAGATAAACATTCCAAAAGATAAAGTATTTTCCTTTCTTGCTTTAGCGTATTTTATTGAGGGATGATGGTCGCGCTGATTTTTTCGGCAGAGACTATAACTATATTGCAGCGGCATGTACAAATTGTATGTGCTGCAGCAACGCCGCACAGTCACTCCAAACTGCAGATTGATGCCAATAAGCATAGCAACGCGCGTTTAATGCAGTTTCTCGCCATATTTAACACGACGCGGCATCCCACGCGTTTTCATGAAATTAGGACGTGACAATTGACAGTACTACTTTAAATATAATATAACAAATGCAATTGTATTTTTTAATGGGTCATATTCATTTACTCGTCATCGTCCGGAGTTGATTGAAATTGAAAGAACAGAATAATTTTAATAAATAGAGAGGATGATGTTTACATTTTTTACGCCAGACCAAAACTATCAATTATATTTAAATAAATATAAAGTTTCTTTTATTTTTGACTTATAAGTTAATACGCTAGGGCGACCGATATATGCTCTTCTCTTCCATAATATCAATTTTCAAATGCCTTCAACAACTCCTACTACCAGCAAGAATTTCAGTATGCTGGGTTACACTGCACTTCATATAGCAGTAAAGCATGAAGATTACAGAAATTTTAAAGTGCTCATTGAAAAAGGTGCTGATTACATAATTAAAAATAGCTACGGTGCAACAGTTGTTCATCTTATCCTAGAAAAATTGCATTTAAATCCAGAAGCCTCGAAGACACTACGAAAGTTTCTCGATGTAGTGTTCTCCGCTCACACCAAATTCAAAAATCATGTAAATCCTCGAAGTATCACTGGCTTATCCCATTTTCACGTAGCATGCATAAGAAAAGCCGGGAAAATTATTTTTTAATAGTGGAGTATCGATTAACGAAGCTGTCGACAGAAATTCACAAGCCTTTGCTGGTTATACGCCGATACATTTCGCAGTTCAGTACTAATTTTACAAGCCAGACGATGAAGCTACCAATTGCAATAGAGGAGAATAAAAAATGTATCTTCGAAGGATCGAGATGTGTTCGAAATTTGGCGCCGATGTTACCGCGAAAAATTATCATGGTTCGATGCCTCTTCATCTCGCCTTTAGACTGAAGAAGGAGAGTGTCGTGAATTAACTTCTGGAATCTCATCTAGAACTCGTTGTAGATTCCATTAATAACGGCAATTTATCATATGTTCACGTGGCTTGCGCGGCGGGTAATGAGACTGTGCTGAAAAATCTGCTGGCGAACGGTGCGTTACCTGGTTGAAAAAAAGCACGTGTTTTTTTGACCAACGGGACACGTGTCGTTTTTGTCAAAAAAGACACGTGTCCCCGATC